>MU159867.1:2681-58857 GCA_015888305.1 Antheraea pernyi | reverse complement strand
TAATTAGAGTAGGGAAAGAGAATATGATGAAATTGATATTTTTCAAAATCATTACATTTTACTGTATTAAGGTTTATATAACGGGTTCTTCAAAGTTGCTGTTACGGTTCGCAGGATTTTTGGTTTCGAGTTACGAGACAGTTAAGACTAATTTTACGAGGCCATAACAGTTTAACGGGACCTAGGACGAGCCTTAAACGGTCTATTAGCAATTATGTTATGAGATCGTGCGGGTAAACCACATGTTGACGATATTGCGGTGTTAGCGCACGGCTAAAGGTTATTTAGGCAACGTTGCTAAACAATTATGAATGATAACTGTGAATCATTAATGGCATAACCAAAGAATGTCATTTACCTGTAAACTCCTGATAAACGTCTGTACAAGATGGTTAATATAGTAGAACTAGCGGACCCGGCGAACGTTCTCCCGCCCTGGTAAAAAAAAAGTGTGTGTGTACTTATGTACACGCGTTAGGAGTTATACTTTTATGGTGTAATAAGATAAAAATCTTTTCAACAATTTTATCATACGCCTTATTCTACGTTTGTAGAAAAAACGACACTAATAATAAAAAAAGTTCGTGACGGTGTGCGCGCACATCGTAAAAATTTACTCTCATCATTTTTCTCTAACGCGCCAAAACAAAGTATAACTTCAAAAACCTGGATAAATTACGAGGATATACAATACTTTACAATACGTGGCAGAGGGCTTTTATAATATGTAGTGATGAACATAACTTCAATTGACAGATAGATGTCATGTACACTAATTATGCTAGTCTCTTATTAAAATGTTTGTTCACTTATCGTCTAAATGCTTTAAATGTAAAAATTAATGTAAAAAAAAGGCTTTCCAAAGCTAAATGGGTCATTATTTTTTATTTTCCTACGCGTTGTAGATTCTTTTGAAGCTGAAAATTAAGAAAACAACAAAGCCAAAAAAATGTCCATCATTTTGGCGTAAAGCCCTATATAAATGCTATGATGCCCTTTTTGCGTTTGGCATGCGATATGTAAGGTATCGAATACTGCTACACCGATCACCAAGAAAGTTAAAACATATTTAAGTTTTTCATGGAGAAGATATATTATCCATGCATCTATTGCATTGTGGATACTTGCGAAGTATAAAATTAAAAAACAACAAAGCGACAAAAAAATGTTCATAATTCTGACGTAAAATCCTATTTAACTGTTGTGTGCAGTTTTTGCGTTTGGCATCCGATATGTAAGGTACGGAATACTGCTACACCAATCACCAAGAAAGTTAAAACATATTTAATTTTTTCATGGAAAGATATATTATCCATGCATTCCAAAATCAAAATGGCTTTGCAAAAGTCAAAGGGTATATAAGCGTATTTGTTTTTTTAAATTGTCAATCGCGTTGAAGACCTGATATTATAAACTTAAACGAATTAAAATATGAATTAAAATTATATAATATAATATATTTATAGGGAAAGTAAGTAATGTACAAAAAATAATACGGTAATAATAATGTAAGGTACAGAATACTGTTACACCAATCACCGAGAAAGTTAAAGCATATTTAAGTTTTTCATAGAGAAGATATATTATCCATGCATTCCAAAATCAAAATGGCTTTGCAAAAGTCAAAGGGTATATAAGCGTATTTGTTTTTTTAAATTGTCAATCGCGTTGAAGACCTGATATTATAAACTTAAATTTAAAAAAAATAAAAGGTAATAAAAATTATCCGTCGTATTGGCAAATCAACCTTATTTAAATACTGTGTTAGGGCTTCTGTTGGCGCGTATTATATATTTACGTTTCTGAACGTACAATTTACCCTTCGGCCTACCTTTTCCCTTCCTTCCTTTCCAAATCACTATCGCCTCCATCTTGATCGCGGACTCAACGAAACGCATACTCATACGCAATAAAGTACTGGAATCACTGTTAATTTACCTTATGTACCTGAGTGTAAACACTTTATAGACACTTAAAAACAATATTGTGTCGAAAATATATATAGTTTATTCTTATATGTGTATATATTGTTATATGTGTTTGAAAACGGAAAATATTTACTCAGTATCCATTTTGGTGTAACTTAACTGTTGTGTATGATACAATAAAACAGTTTATGGACTACCGTTTGTATTTACGCAATACTAACTTTAACTTTTACAATGAATAGTAACAATCGTATATGAAGGTATAAGTATGGCTTGGATTATATAAAGGAGTGTATAAATAAGCTGGGAGGCCATTTCATATCTTAATAAAAAGGAAACATTTCTACTAAAAGCGACGACTAGAAGTACTATGGTCAATACCAATTTAAAATCTTTAGTTGTAAAGGTTTTCAGTATAAGAAATGTAAGTGAGCAAACGTCTGCATCTTCGACTATCATTCTATGTGAATTTAATATTCTCTCAGTTTACTAACAAATTTTAAACAATGCACAGGGTGAGTTCATTTTCATAAAGCAACGCGCACCTGCACTTCACAGCTATATTAACGGGAAAGCTGTTAGCCGTTGCCAAGTTTAATAAGGACCACTTCAGTACGAAACTATGTCGAAAATTACTATGTAGAGTTGGGTCGGTCTCATGTATTCTCTTTTATGCCATATACGTTCAGTACACATACTTATAGATTACGTTATATTTCAACTGCTGATGATTATATTAGAACTGATAAATGATAATCAACAACAGAGAAACTATACAGTATAAGCTAAAGATTAAAATAGGGTTGAATCCTGCAATAAGTCGGAGTTTTGGGCGAAGGAAAACCTCGTGACAGCACAGTAATAGGATTTTCCAATCCTCTGCTTGCTAGTTACCATATTCATATTTAAAATCTTATTCTTAGCATTCTACAGGTAAATTTGAAAGCCAATCGATCTCTAGATTTAGCTTAATGTTTATGTTAGACCAAATAATTATTTAACTCTAGGTGAAATCTTGACTAAACTACAAATTATAAAATAGTGGGTTTTTTTTATATCATATGAGGCAAAAGAACAGGTGGGTCACCTGATGTTAAGTGATCGCCACCGTCCACAGACACTTGTAACACTAGGGGAGTTGCAAGCGTGTTGCCATCCTGTATTTTGAGGAGGGAGGAGAGGGAGAGGAGGTGGGTATCCGGCACTCTTACTGACCAAGCGAAACGCAACAATGCAAGCGCTGTTACTTCACGTAGGTTTTCTGTGAGAGGGTGGTACTACCCCGGACGAGCCAACGCATGCACGCTGAAACCAGTCATAGCTTCAGCGTGATTCTACCACCTGCCAAGGTAGCGAGGATCATCAGCTAGAGAGTGCATTTTATTGATTAACTTACCTGATATCAGGTGATAATGTATTCCAAGATGGTAATACACATATTCAAGGAATTGAGCACTGACAGTTGCTTAATGTAAGATGTTCAATCGATTTTTAAAACTAGAAACTTTCATACTACGTCGATGACAAGCACAGTCGCAGTAACCCTAATTTTCTTTGTTACAGGTAGCCCCAAATATAATAGAATTTGTAAAATCACCTGTCAACATAATAGACTTCATAGCCACACTGAGTTTCTACATGGACGTAGTTGTAGAACTTACTGTGGTGAAGCAGTACGTGGATAAAGCTGATATCCTCGAGTTTATCTCTATAATCAAGATCCTCAGGCTGTTCAAGCTGACTAGGCACAGCCCTGGTCTGAAGATCCTCGTGCACACCTTCAAAGCATCAGCTAAAGAATTAACTTTGCTCGTATTTTTTCTCGTACTGGGCATTGTTATATTTGCAAGTCTCGTGTATTATGCTGAAAAGTCTCAGGTGAGTTATTTTAACCACTAATTGTCATGTAAGATCCCATGATTTTGATAGCAAGTGAAACAATATGAATGGTAAAAAATACAGAATTATGATATCTTTCAAAATACAAAAATTGTCTTAAAATGAAATTTTAGCTAATGCCTTAACCCTTTGCGTAGCTTTAGAAAAATAAGTATAACAATTCTATAGCATAAGCGACTAGTATTATTGTAGCGAATACCAATCTACATACCATCAATTCATAGGCTTGGCCAAATTTATTCAAACAATTATCTTTATTAGATTACATTACGGAATATGGTATACCATACCATTTTTTTTAATTAAAAAAGTATCTTTACTCATATAATAAATGCCAATGTGAATTATTTTGTTACGGATTCATGCATTATCTATTGAACATGCAAATTTCAGGGGCACAGAAAAGTGCATACGATATTTTATACCCAGAAAATAAATAATGCTCCGATAGGTCAGGATAGGTCAAATCTACATAAATGCGAGCGAAGCCCCGAATAAGAACTAGTTCATATTATAAAGTAATCTAAAATACAATACATTAAAAACTATATTTTAAATGTGTCAATAAAATCTTCACAAAAGAATGTCATATAAAAGTCGGACAAAACTTTTAGGGAATGCTATCTGTGTCAATTGGGGCAAAATAGATGATAGATAGATGATGATGGGGGATAGAAAGTTCTTGGAAAAAATTAAATTCGACGAACGTTGTTTCTCGTACCGAGGTGTTTTTGAATTTGGTTAGAAAAACAGCGCCCACCTCGATTGTGTTTTTTTTTTATTGCTGTAATTCAAATCAATTTCTTTTTTAATTGGAATCGTTATAAATAAAAAAAAAATCGTTTTGATATAAGCTCATTCGAGGTTGTCCATAAATTACTTTAGGTACTTTCGAGGATTTTTTGACCGTGGTGAGATGTCGCGAGATTTATTTCTATCGTCCCCTCCTTCCTCTAATCGCACGTGAGATCTTTCGAAATACGTATTTTGAACATAGATACGTTGGATTTATTCAAAAAAAGACAATTTGCTTTATTATTTTTACTTTTTAACTATTATTACATTTCGATATATCAAAACTAAATAACTTTACATTCACGGATTTCAATATATAGTTAGTTTAGTGTGTTTTACTTGAAATCTTCTCACATCTTTATACTATTTTTTGGCTAATTGATAAATGATGAAACCCCCATGCTTGACCCCCTCCCGCCCTTGATATCATCAAGTAATTTATAGGAGCCCCCTAGTTGTTTATTTGAGCTACGGAATATTGGTATCATTATTTCATTGAACCACCCATTTAAACAATAGGGTTTTTTCATCAAATCTTGTACTCTATCCTACTCAGGACCCAGAATCTTGATAAATGATCTTCTCACATCTTTATACTGTTTTTTGCCCAATTGATATTTGATGAAACCCCTATGCTTGACCCCCTCCCGCCCCTGAAATCATCAAGTAATTTATAGGAGCCCCCTAGTTGGTTATTTGAGCTGCGGAATATTGGTATCATTTTTCATCAAATCTTGTACTCTATCCTACTCAGGACCCAGAATCTTCTTAATAAAAGGGGAGACACAAAGACAACCCTTTCGTTTATGGTTTTATAAAAAATGATTGAGTATCATTTACTTATATCCTTACGCTTATACAGGAAACATGTTGAAACAGATGGAATGTGTCTTTAACCCTATTTTGTGACACTCATTATCACCTTTGTCACGTTGTAAATTCCAACGGTGTTTGAGTCGAATAACTTTATTTAATTGTTTAATAATAACCTTACAACGCTACATATTTCACAGACAGTCTATTATTAATATCACAGTTTTTTATCAGAATTAGTAGTAAATAATTATCTGTGATTCATACGGTGATTTACCCCACGGATTAATAGTCTGTTGCGGTGTTGCCGGTTTATTTTGCCTCTAGGTGTAGTCAAGTTAATTAAAATCATTGTCTTCATTATATATTAAAAGACCGTAATAATTATTTGATTATCTCCAATGCTCGCTGTTCGGACACCGTATCGATGGACCTAGGTTCGAATCCTAGCAACTTAGTCCACGTGTGTAACTACCACCCTCACGTTGAAAATCTGTTGCGAAGAACTTGTTGATGTCTTCCGGCAGCTGGGCTTGAGAGCCACTCCCCTATAGGCTTAGCGTGTTTACCATCTTAAGCTATATTGTCATTTAACATTGGGCGAGGTTGTGATTAAACGCTAAAACCTATACCGTGTGTTACATTAATCACGTATAGAGTCGATGCAGTCAGGAATACCAATAAGCACTTCGTAGATACTGTCACTATTTATCCGGGCAGAGCTTCGCCTTACAATAACTTCCACATAGGAGTGCATGCAGATCAGCGACATCTTGCCCTTTATATGCCGAACCAATGTAGTCTCACACCGGGGTGAATAATGAACAGCCGATAACTTCAACCAATAGCGTTCGAGGTCATTAGTAACACCTCCGATTAAGTCAATAGCGCGGTATCGCAGGTCAATAGTGGTTCCCCGGGTGGCGTTGTAGTCTCGCCTGTCGGGTGTGTCATAGCAGTACCGGACGTAGTCATTAACACGTGTTATTACAAAAAAAAGTTAAATATGTATTAAATACTTGTTTTAAAAATGTTTCTTAATAAAAGCACCGCGCTCGCCCGAGGCAAGTTCGCGTTATCCTTTTTCACAAGTCTAACCTCACGTAACCAAAGCGAGACAAAAAAGCAAGATGGCGAACATTCAGCGACCGCGGTTCATTTAATATGAGACCTTTTTAAAGCCAGGGTTCAATACGTATTTAACTTTTTTGTAATAACACCGATAAAGTATTAAAAAAAACTTTCAGATCAATCATTAGACGTAGCCTTTCACTTTTACAGTATTCTTGTGTATATGATTTCGTCGATCAGCTAGAGCAACGGGTAACGTTCTTCAGTTCAGGCGTAAAAGAATATTTGATCAGACATTGTTGTTCTGTCATTAAATGTATTTTAGTGTAACCTGTATCTCTGAACTCTAAGCCTTATTTCTTATGCATTCATCTTACGTACTTCTGCTCCTTGTTCTGATTAAACAAAAAGAAATAAAAAAATATGACATAATTTCTCTATAGAGTGATGGGTTATGTTCTAATCTCCCAATTTAACTCTAAAAATGGAGTAAATAACCTTTATTTCTTATGCATTCATTTTACGCTATTCTTATCTACGTAAGTTTGATTACAATAAAAAACTTAATACATTATTTATAACAACTTAAAGCAATTTAGTATACGCAAATATTTAAATTTACTTCAACTATTTAGAATGTTAAAGTAAATAGACGCAATTTGGAACTAGTCATCACATTAGCAAACACAAATACCCGTAGCTAATATTATAAATGGGAATGTGAATTTGTTTAATACGCTTCCACGCCTAAACTACTCAGCCGATCATAATGAAATCTTACAGACACGTTATCAAGCGGACAGAAAAGGATATAGTATCTTCCATCCACAAAAAAATTATGTGTCCAATGGATAAATGTGACAAACCTACATTAACGCAAGTGACACCGTAAGCTAGTGATAAATAGAAGGAAAGAAAGAAATAGTTGTTGGAACAACTATACAATGAAATTCAGTTAAACAAAGAAATTAGAACAAAAATATTAAATACATGTGAATAAAGAAAAAAAAAGTCAAACAATTGGGAAATCCATTCACCAAATATGTTCAGTACTACAATAATGCAGCGCTGTTTCTCGATGAGAGTCCATATGATATACGGACGTTCAGTTCAGTTAATGTAACAACATTAAAAGAACAAACTAATAAGTACAAACAATAACACAGACACACATAACACATCATTGATTATCACATAAAATAGGTAACTACAAATTACGAGTATAAATTATTAAATTAAATCTTTATATATAAATTTCTTCTGTACGTGTGTATATCACTGAACTCCTCCTAAACGGCTGGATCGATTTTGATGAAACTTTGTATGCGTGTTCCTGTGGATTCGAGAATAGTTTAGATCACAATTGGACCCAGTAGGTGGCGCTGCGGTTGACTTTTAGGATTTTTTTAATTATCAAGGCAGGGCAACGTCCGCCGGGCATACTAGTGTAATATATATAAATAATATTAGATATTACCAATATCAAATGTAAAGAGACTTCCATAGACTTCCAAATAAAGTACAAATGTATATTTATTTGGTAAATTAGTTGTTGAATTTGTTCAGTATATTTCGCCCACAAAATACTTCTCGACTCAACTTCAATTACATTTGCTATACTTTGTTGAAAGCCTCAGAAAAGAGCTTGTTTACAGAGTTTAATACATTACGGATACTTTATAATTATATACGTAAAGATACATAATGCGGTAAATATGACATTCGACTAGATTAAATAATATAGTAAGAAACTATAAAACAGAAATTCAATTAATACTCAAAAAAATTTTTTTATGTCATAACTGGCTTTCTTATGTCATAACTGGCAAACGAACTTGTGGTTCACCTGATAGTAAGTGATCACCACTGTCCATAGACACTAAAAACACCGGAGGAGTCGAAAGTGCGTTGCCAGCCTATGTTTGGGGGAAAGGGAGTGAGGGGGAGAGGAGAGGGGAAGGGAGGTGGTCCTCCGGCACTCTCACTGACCGAACGAAACGCAACAATACAAGCACTGTTACTTCACGTCGGTTTTCTATGAGAGGGTGGTACTACCCCGGACGAGCCGACCCATGAATGAAACCAATAATAGCTTCAGCGTGGCTCTACCACTCTTATTAAGATATATTACATTTTAAATAGTTGCACAGAACGTCCACACTCTGTGACAGTTGGGTACGAAATGACACACCACGCCGTTCTATATTTATGTTTTATTCATATAGATATCTATTTTCCATTTACGCCACATTCTTAACAATCTGCATTAGTGACATTAAAGTTAAAATATTCAGAATTCGTTGTCTACTCGATACATGGCGACATCTACATATACATATGTATACTAAGCTAGCTGTGCCCGCGACTACGTCCGCGTGAAATTTCAATTATAAACAAAATGAATAATAAAATCATAAGACTGTATTGTGTGGTAAAACTCGACATCGACGATTTAATGTGATAGTAAGTGATCACCACTGTCCATAGACACTAAAAACACCGGAGGAGTCGAAAGTGCGTTGCCAGCCTATGTTTGGGGGAAAGGGAGTGAGGGGGAGAGGAGAGGGGAAGGGAGGTGGTCCTCCGGCACTCTCACTGACCGAACGAAACGCAACAATACAAGCACTGTTACTTCACGTCGGTTTTCTATGAGAGGGTGGTACTACCCCGGACGAGCCGACCCATGAATGAAACCAATAATAGCTTCAGCGTGGCTCTACCACTCTTATAAAGATATATAACATTTTAAATAGTTGCACAGAACGTCCACACTCTGTGACAGTTGGGTACGAAATGACACACCACGCCGTTCTATACTTATGTTTTATTCATATAGATATCTATTTTCCATTTACCCTACATTCTTAACAATCTGCATTAGTGACATAAAAGTTAAAAATTCGTTGTCTACTCGATACATGGCGACATCTACATATACATATGTATACTAAGCTAGCTGTGCCCGCGACTACGTCCGCGTGAAATTTCAATTATAAACAAAATGAATAATAAAATCATAAGACTGTATTGTGTGGTAAAACTCGACATCGACGATTTAATGGCATCACCCTTTGTGAACGATTTTATTCTCCGAGACGCAACGTGGCACTAAAACATACAGTTGTATATATTTGAAAAACATTATAGCTACGTTAATTTTTAACGGATGCATAGAGAGTCATTGGTCATTTGTCATTGGTTTTAAGCCACACCAAAGTTTTTTTTTTAAATATTGAATTATTTTTTTTTATGTCATAGTTGGCAAACGAACAGGTGGGTCACCTGCTGTTAAGTGATCACCACCGTCCAACCACTCTTATAAAGATATATAACATTTTAAATAGTTGCACAGAACGTCCACACTCTGTGACAGTTGGGTACGAAATGACACACCACGCCGTTCTATACTTATGTTTTATTCATATAGATATCTATTTTCCATTTACCCTACATTCTTAACAATCTGCATTAGTGACATAAAAGTTAAAATATTCAGAATTAATTCTCTACTCGATACGTAGCGACATATACATATGTATATTAAGCTAGCCGTAGCCGCGACTACGTCCGCGTGTAATTTCAATTATAAACAAAGTGAATAATAAAATCATTGGATTGTATTGTGTATTAAAACTCGACATCGACCATTTAATGCCATCACCCTTTGTGAACGATTTTGTTCTCCGAGACGCAACGTGGCACTACATCATCTAGTTGTATATCGTATATATTTTAAAAAAAACATTATAGCTACGTTAATTTTTGGCAGATGCATAGAGAGAGGTCTGTCATTGGTTTTAAGCCCCGCCAGAGTATTTTTTTTTTAATAATTAATGTACAGATTTCATCCCGTTATTATTTTATTATATGTATAGAAGGTAATTTTATTAATTCTCCTCCTTTTTTTACAGGATAATCCTGAGAATCAGTTCAAGTCAATCCCCCTGGGGTTGTGGTGGGCGATTGTCACCATGACGACGGTGGGGTACGGCGATATGGCGCCCAAAACCTACTTGGGAATGTTTGTAGGCGCTCTTTGCGCTTTGGCTGGTGTCCTGACCATCGCGCTGCCCGTTCCAGTCATAGTGTCTAACTTCTCGATGTTCTACTCACATACACAGGTAAGTGGTTTGAACAAAACTTCACTCAGATGTAGGATAAGTAGAGGGTAGCACTAATGACCAATCCCGGCTTTGCAAAACCACTACGTATTTATGTGGTGTCATACGTGAGCAAGCTATACACGTACTGTCTAGATCTTTTTTATCGCTTTGATGTGGACAGTTCTTTTAACCTTTAAACACATAGTGTTTCAAAGATGAATCACTCTCTCTTAAATTATACATAAAGTTGTGAAAGTTCTAATTTTGGCTGTATGCCATCGTAGCTCGAGGATATCAAACGAAATAAAAAATAAATAAAGTACATAAATCTACTCACTTTTTAATGTGATATTTAGATATTTAATGGTGCTAGAGCCACGCTGAAACTATTACTGGTTTCAGCATGAGTGGGTTGGCTCGTCCGGGGTACTAACACCCTCTCATAGAAAACCGACGTGAAGTAACAGTGCTCTCCGTCCCTTACACAATTTTAAAACTGTGATAACTTCCAAGTTATTTATTAAAATTAGATGCCGTAAAGGACAAATTTACTCTACGTTAAATGCCAAACATGTGTAATGTATTAAATTTCATTGAAAATAACGTTATATTGGTGTAAATCACTTCGTAAATAATGCAATATTATTTAACTAACGGGACGTGGCGGACATTGTCCCTCATAGATAATAAAAAAACCTTGAGAAATTATAAACCTAAACGTTCCTCATGCATCACTGTCTCTACTAGTGATAAAGATAAGGTGACCACATGAAAATCCGTTCAGTCGTTTTTGAGTTTATCGCAAACAGACAGACAGTCGTGGCAGGGGACTTTGTTTTATAATATCTAGTGACATGTAAAAGATAAAATCGTTACTAAGAATTATACTTCTAAGATAAACTAATACACCACGACTTTCCTTTAGGATTTTTAATACGTGTACTTGTTTAGTAGATAATTATAAGCCAGCGTTAACAATGTAAACGGCTAAAAACGATGTGGTTATAATATAACGAGTTTCCATTACTTTATACAAATCTAGAAAAAGTAACCCATGTAACCAGACAAGAAACAATTAATAAATAAGCTAAGCGAAATCACCGAAAACAGTATTCAATTATGCGATATAAGCAAGTATTCGCACCGCTTTGTTATTGTTACACGCTTGTTACGCCCAAGATTGATTGAAACGCGAACGGTCCGGATTAAATTAGAACACCCCTTCTCTACTATAAACAAACTTTCCATCAACTGTCGACTGTAATTAAGTCATATCTCTGTATTAGAGAACGCTATGCTTTATATAAACGTTTGTATTAACAAATTTGCATAAACCAGTGATGTAAATGGACTAAATTGAACGGTCGGCACAATTATTGTGTTACATTCGCGTGTGGTATTAGAATCATAATTAATGGAATGAATTTTAGTAAATAGGATTATGACAGTAACTAATATATTAAAGTAAAATGGATATATATGTCGCGGCAATAGCAGGATGTTGACGTTGGGGCGGTAGTAGATCAAGCAATTATTACTAATAAAAGCGTTTACTTTAATCAGCAGATATTACACTACTGAATATAGTAACGTATTACACTCAGAGATGTTAACGGTCCGACGCTCCGCGCGAGATTGAATCACGCTCTTATTTCGCTACGTCTTTTATAGGCTCGGTTCATATTAGAGGGTAGTGCATAATATTTATGTCGGTACAAATACTTTTTGACGATAGAGCAATGTATGATTTTTGCGCCGACATGTTGTATTACACTAATCCCGTATAATGTCGATGCAGTCAGGAATGGCAATAAATACTTCTTAGATAATGTCACTATTAATTTGGCCAGAGCTTCGCCTTACTATAACTTCCACATAGGAGTGCCTAGATATCACAGACATCTTGCCTTTTAAAGGCCCATCTATATAAGTCAAAGCGATTACTATTTATACATAATTCCGCAAAATAGTTTAAGTATCTCATAAATAATAAAGTATGAACAAATTAATGTTATTTAAGCTATAGAACAATTTTATATAATTATCCTTATTTATGTATCTTATGACTAATCTGTGTCGACATGTAGATTAGCGACATCTAGCCTTTCATGGCCGAACTATGAAGTCAATGAATATACTATTATTAATAATGATCAAACTAATGATTCAATTCTATATAATGATATCCATTCTTATTTAAGTCCTATTAAAATCTATATAATATTAATAATTCTTATTTATGTATCTCTAATATGGTGGCGCTAGTATCAATGTGTATCTTTAATATGTTGGCGCTAGTGTCGATGAACATTTATAATATGGTGGCGCTAATATCAATGTTCCGGTCGTGTTGTAGTCTCGTCTCTTGAATGTGATGCAGCGGCACCGTAGGTGGGCGGTAACAATATATTTTGGTAACTAACAATTCAAAGGTCCACTACCGTTGCATATATTTCTCTCGCAAAGTGTTAATGGTCGTGGTGCTTTGTCTCCGATATTAGATATTTGGTTTGCAACTACGGATGGCAGTAATTTTTCGAATGATAATGATATTTTAGACATAACATCCTTCAACAAACTGCTGTGCTTTTCTGGATGCAGTATAGAAAAAATAAAAGGGTGTTTAAAATATATCTATTTTTTAAAATGATATTTTGCTATATATATTAAACGCTTTAGAGAAGCATGCCGATTTTAGCCGGACGTCTCACTCTTTTACACGACGTATCAAATCAAATTTCGGGTACTGTACGTAACAATCAGCAGCTTAAAAAATACAGATGATATATGCGATTACTTGTTCAATCGAATCAAATTAAAATAAAAGAAAATCAACAAAACGTTGGCGAAATCAAATCCGCCAATGTCAGAACGATACTCGACAAATAAACAACCTTTCGCCCACAGTGGCTTCTGAGAAAATATAAATTGTCTTTGTTATATCTACACATATAAGTAAATGTAACGTGTCTGTAAAATTGTAATTGTAAAATTTAGATTTTGTGCGAAAAATTATTGCCGGTGTAAGTAGTGTAAGTAATAAAATACTTTTCACTCATTTTTATAAATGTCTGTCTGTTTGTTTGTTTGAACCCGCATCACTGATAAAGTACTGCGTTCACGATAAAACCTCATCAAATCATACAGCATATCCTCGAGTCTTCTTCTTCTTACCCTTATCCCACATAAGTAGGGTTGGTACAACATGTTTGTCATGTGATATATGATATGGCTTAATTTTTACGATCGGCCGCATGCCAGCCATCCACCCTTACAGGCAAACAACAACAACATTAAGTAACATTTAGATTTGGTTTTATTAAAATGTTATTGTAATTTTAATGACGACGGGACTTAAGTACGAGAGAAAAGTAGTAAGTAAATGGATTTAATATATTCAGGTGACTTATGACATATTAGTCACTGCATTAGTCACTTGCATTAGGTTCTACACAGACGGAGTCGCGGTTACAGATAGTTGTATATAATATTTTCCAACGAGAGCGTAATTAACTACAATTTGTTTGGTACACTGTATATTAATATTTTACCTGCGGAATTACGAGTTGGAAAGTTTAAATTGGGCGTGAAAAGTTTTACACTGGGGTACTATCGTAGAGTTACCGCTGCGGCTTTTATTTTCTACGTAATTCACCTCTTGATTACAAGACAATTGTTTCGTTAATATTTGGATTAAATTTATAACGATGAATAAATAAATAAATGCGCATAGGTATATCAGTCCAGTACCTTTTTCACTTCAAAATTATGTATGTATAATTTAGTCCGGTGAAGCTGTTAAGACCTTGCTGGTCGATAGCGTAGTCAGTTCGAGGAAAAAAAATGTATGTATAAAGAAAAGATAAACTAGATCGAGTTTCTTGCCAGTTCTTCTCGATGATTGGGTTATTTGTCCGAACCGGTTGTAGTATTGACAGATTATAACTTATTTTTATAATTAAATTTTTATAAATATTTTATAACTATATTTTTAACTGCATCGTCACTTAACGTAATTTTATATAATTATAATACTTATATATAAATTGTGGTTATGACAGAAATCATATATAACATTAGCTAGTGTCCGCGACTAAGTTCTAGCAAAAAACTTTGTTTGATATAACAAGTTACGAAGTTCTGAATGTTCTGTGCTGCAATATTTTTTTATATTTGTTAGCCTTTATGGAAAAGCGTAATGATATGTAACCTAGATGATACTCTCAAGCCCTTTCTGATATTATCGCGTACAAAGAACAGACTCTTGAATTTAATCTATATATATTATTAGCAATTCTCAATCAAAAAATAGTAATAAAAACGTTTTAACTTCGGTCAGCCGATTCAGTAACATCCTACTGAACACGGCTATACTCGTATACCAATCTCGATATGGATGGGCCGACGCTCCACACGAGAATGACCCACGGTCACGTTTCGCCACGCCCTTCACAGGCCAGCGCCTTCGATATATCAGGTCATTAATTGAATATGATTGACAGATATATATTATAACTTATTTTTGTAATTAAATTTTTATAAATATTTTATAACTATTATTTTTAATTACATCGTCACTTAACGTAATTTTATATAATTATAATATATATAAATTGTGGTTATGACAGAAATCATATACAATATGAGCTAGTTAGTGCCCGCGACTAAGTTCTAGCAAAAAGCTTTGTTGTATCATGGGAGCTACGAGGTTTGTTCTGTGCTGCATTTCTTTATCTAAGTGAACTGCAATATTTTTTTTATATTTGTTAGCCTTTATGGAAAAGAGTAATGATATGTAACCTAGATGATGCTCTCAAGCCGTTTCTGATATAATCGCGTACAAAGAACAGACTCTTGAATTCAAATAAAAAAATAGTAATAAAAACATTTTAACTTCGATCAGCCGTTTCAGCAACATCCTACTGAATACAGCTATATTCGTATATAAGTTATTAAAACATGCATGTGTACCAAGCATACATGCCTCAATAACTCTCATATGTATTTTGTATTGGATAAATTTCTCTAAGCTATATAAGTTTGGATAGGGAAAAATGAAGGTATAACTCATTCATTTATTATTTCTAAAAGAGAAAAAATAAATTATGTAAGCGTGTAGGCGTGCACGAGTGTGGAGGTGATAGTGTAATGTTGTTGCAGTGATGTAAGGTTTTAATCACTGTATCGCTCGAGCAACGTACTCAAGGGCTCCAGAAGGAACGGACCTAGGCTTGAGTCGCTGCCGAATGGGGCCTAATCTGGTGTACGGAAGCGAAAATTACACCTAGATAATGGCGGCGTGATCTGTGGTAACGATAGACTGATCGTTCGCTGCCGTTATTTTGTCGGGAAGACCGGAAAAATATGTCGCGGACGTGTTTTACAGCGCGCAGCGGGCCGATTTTATTTTGGCAACTAGCTCAAGGGTACGCGGCACACCTCGGGTTGGGCTGTCGCCTGTTTTATGCAATATTCGCGACCTATCTGAGCTAACTTACCTGAGCTAAGTTACCAATTCATACGTATATAAGTTATTAAAACATGCATGTGTACCAAGCATACATGCCTCAATAACTCTCATATGTATTTTGTATTGGATAAATTTCTCTAAGCTATATAAGTTTGGATAGGGAAAAATGAAGGTATAACTCATTCATTTATTATTTCTAAAAGAGAAAAAATAAATTATGTAAGCGTGTAGGCGTGCACGAGTGTGGAGGTGATAGTGTAATGTTGTTGCAGTGATGTAAGGTTTTAATCACTGTATCGCTCGAGCAACGTACTCAAGGGCTCCAGAAGGAACGGACCTAGGCTTGAGTCGCTGCCGAATGGGGCCTAATCTGGTGTACGGAAGCGAAAATTACACCTAGATAATGGCGGCGTGATCTGTGGTAACGATAGACTGATCGTTCGCTGCCGTTATTTTGTCGGGAAGACCGGAAAAATATGTCGCGGACGTGTTTTACAGCGCGCAGCGTTTGGTGCGGGTACGTAATCAGCGGGGGATACCACTAATGGACTGGGATGAGTCGCGGCTTTTTTCAAAATAGCGAGTGAGACGTACTCAAGGGCTCCAGGCCGAAGGAACGGACCTAGGCTAGAGTCGCTGCCGAAGGGGACCTAATTTGGTGTACGGGAGTGAAAATTACACGTAGACAACGGCGGCGTCATCTGTGGTAACGATAGACTCATCGTTCGCTGCCTTTATTCTGTCGGGAGGGTCGGTAAAAATATGTCGCGGACGTCTTTTACAGCGCGCAGCGATTGGTACGGGTACGTAGTCCACGGCGGATACCACTAACGGACTGGGATGATTCGCGGCTTTTTCAAAATAGCTAGTAATTAGTAATTTTACGTTCACCCGGATAGAGGGTATCTCCATCCCCAATGACTCAATTGACTCGCCTTTTATAGCATTCAGTCAAGTCACAAACGGCCAATAACTTTCGACCAATGGCGTTACAGGTCATTAGTAACACCCCGATGTAGTCAATAGTATGGAAAATGCTAACAATATAGATTAAAAACTATTTAGGAACTTTTTATGTATGAATTCATTTGCACCTTTCTCATTATATAAAATTTTATATTCAAATAGAAAAGTATGGTAACACAATAATTCTACTTTTTGTAGCTTCTGTCCGTGACTTCGACCGTAGTTACTTTGTGCTAACATTAACACGGAACGGAAGCT
The DNA here is from genome assembly GCA_015888305.1 of Antheraea pernyi. NCBI lineage: Eukaryota > Metazoa > Arthropoda > Insecta > Lepidoptera > Saturniidae > Antheraea > Antheraea pernyi. The sequence continues at coordinate 41,554 of MU159867.1, read as the reverse complement.
CTCAAAAGAAAAAAAAAACGATTTTGAAACATTCTTCATTGGTGCTCCGCTCTTATTGTTCTTAGCGTGATGATATACTCGTATAGCCTAAATATTAATATTCATAAATAAGATATAGCCTTCCTCGATAAATGAGTTATCTAATACTGAAATTGTTTTTAAATCGGACGGTTAGTTCCTGAAATTAGCGCGTTCTAGCAAACAAACTCTTCAATTTTATAATATTAGTATAGATTATTAATATTAAATAAAAATAAAATAAAATACTAACCGGTTTTTCGACATTTTATGTGGTAAAATAAAAGCTTTGGTTTAGTGAAAGTTTTCAATTTGAAGATAATACAGTAACGATAATTGACAATATACCATAGTTGGCTTTAAAAAAGCAGCTCGTTTGAACAAAAATACGTGACTTGGAATAATCGATTATTCGTGGTCCAGCGACGAAAGAAACGATAACACGATAGTTCCGCCAACAACCGTTCTCAATTTTATATAAACAACATTCATAAGTTTCTCGTCAAATGAAATATATATTTATATACACTATATGACCACTGGAAAATGTTGGTGTAGCATGTGGTGTGTGTGTGGCTTCCACGGTCCGCTGGCTGCGACGGTTCATTAGGCCCCGGTCGTTGCCACTCGCACCACAGCGGCAGCGCTGTAACATATGAGATCTTATATATATTTCTACACGATAGGAGAATGTTTTATTCTGAATCTTTCATTAATAATCCGCTCTTAATTACTTTTTAAATTACCCAGTGTATTAAGCTACACTTTTTTTAAATAAGATGACTTTAGGAGACAGTGATGAATCAGTTAATATTCATGCTTTTCAAACAATTACATGGTGGTCTAATGGAATATCATTCCAATGTTCGTAGGTTCGAAACCCGGTAGGTACCAACGAAGTTTTCTGGTTTCGAGTATACTAATTTACATTGGTAATAATATATAGTAATGCGTGAAGAAACCTGAACCTGATAAATGATTTGCAATACTACTGTATGTCGGAAAACATAGACCTGTGGATATCTCTGTATTTGAAATCTCGAATACTTCGTGGGCTGGCGTGAGACGATTATGCCCATGCCTTCCCTTACGAAGAGGCATGTGGGTCTGCAGTGGGTCTCTTACAGGCTGATGATGATGATGAATTACAAACAGATTTGCAATTCTTTTGCCTTTTTTTATTACTATATAAAGCTTAGCATAGGCCAGTGAAATTAAATAACGATATGACTCAAGATAGTGACAAACTAAACTTAAACAAGGATTAGCTACAAATAGAAGCTACTGGAAAACACATATAGGTAAATTTTCTAAGTCTCGCGCTGGCTGGCTTTCTAAGCCTACTTGGCTAGTAGCTACCACCTTCAAGCTGAATATGGCAGATCGAACGATTATAGGTGTGTTCCGAAAGCTGCACTCGAGAGCTACTCCCACTATAGTGTTACCATCTTATACTACATCGTCATCTAATATCAGGTAAGATTCTGGTCAAATGCTAATACTTATAAAGAATAATAAAGGTACTTGGCGACAAATTTGAACTTAAGATAGGTAATCAGCTAAATATGTATTATAAAAAGCACCTACCATCATGCCGCGGCTTCGTCATGATATTTTCCCTTATTAAAAATCGGCTAATTGCAAAATTGGAACCTATATTGATGAATGCGTTAGACACGTCCATCGATCATCGTTTTGCACCAAGTCGCTAATAGTGAGCTTTGAGTAGCAAATTGGAATAAATAATATACCAATACGTATAGGAAACTACATACAAATGCGAATATAACAAAATGTATTGACAAAAGGATGACGTTTTTGCTTCCATATTGAATATTGCACAGTATCTACCTAGAGATAAAATATTCTAATCCTTCATTAAATTTTAAAATTAATTGAATAGAGAATAAACGCTTTTAGCATGGTAATTTAGTTCAGCGGCTGACCTTTTAAGTCTAGACTAAAACAGAAATTAGGTCAGTTCACCAAACCTAATTTTGTTCTGGACTGAATTCAAATGCATTTTCTGTGTTATACAAGTAATAATTTAGATCGTTTATATCTTTTAAAGTGACCTGTTCATAAATTCATGACCCGGCAGGAAATATTTAATTATAGATAATAGGAATTATTTAATACTGACCTTTTAGAGTTGCTTTATCAAAAAGAAATCCTACGGATCAGTACGTTATCTATTCTAACTAGTTGTAACTCGTAGATAGTTAATTGTATATAAGAGAAAATGAAAAACAAACAATTATATAATAAAGAGAGGACCACACCAGGAAAGGATTTTGCCAAAGTTATTTTTTTGCTCTACCGGAAAAATAATTATATATTCAAGCATCAAACTTGGTTTGATAGCGTTAACTCTAAAGCAAAACAACAAATAATAAAAACCGGTAACCGTGAGTCCAACTCGCGTTAAGAAGATAAAACCGAATAAAAGAAAAGGCAAAGAAAGATATTGTGTGATAGAACGAAATCCATATCTAATCTAATTTACACTTGGCTGCTTTTTTCTACATATTTATACAATATCTGTTACTATTACTTGATAGTAAAGTTTTTGTATTGTTTAATTAACCTGTTCCCGTACAAAATGAATTCTATCTATTTATAAATTTTAATAAATCATAAAATAATTCACGTTTTTGTCCATCCGTGTCCAGATGGCGTGAATTATGGAGAATTCAGTCCGGTATAGGCCTGTAATAAATTTTCTCTTAATCAAATATTTGTTCCCAAGTGTCAAACGCTGAATATACTGTAGAAATCGCTGGAATTGGGATTGAATTTAATTAAAACGTTTCAGATTTAATATTTACGGGTTTTTATTCAGCTATCAAAATTAATTATTTGATCTATGTTACTGTCAAAGCATATTTAAGGCTTTTTTCTAAAACGACCTTCTCCGACAAAATTGTTGAGTAGTTTGTGGTATTTTGGGTATAAAAAATAAGTTGGGAGGTTACGGGTCAACAGGTATATATGAAACACAATATAAAATTACGACTTATACTTTAAAATATGTCAAGTATATTATGATACTAGCTGTACCCGCGTTTTTTTTAAATCGTATTAAAGAATTATAGAATTGTGAGACTATGTACAATTACAGAAACGCTCTTTAAAGACAATTGTAAGTACGACGCGCACGCCACTAAAAGTAACATGTAACGTGTACATTAGATATATAAATACAAAGAGCGTGCCAAATGAGGTTTGTCATCAGCATAATATTTGGAACCATAACCAACCATATAACTACCTCAGTGCTCACTTACACTGTATAAGGAACTATTGAAACAATAACTAAAAATATTATTATAAAGATTTATATTTACATTACATTTAATATACATTGCCCTTATTATAATTAAGATTTAGTGACTATACAAAAAATAAACGCTTGTCTGTTCCGCAACAAATTGTATTATGGAACTCTTTACGTAATACTCTTATTAGGAAGACCTCTATATCATTAATGTTATTAATAATTATAATGTCGAATTGTAAACAATAAGCCGATAATTATTTCTGTCATTAAAAATAAAGAATAAGTTGAAATCTTGCTAAATTTCATGCAGACAAAGTCGCGGGTAACAGCTAGCCTAAAATAGAATAACCACAATTACTTTTTATTAGGTTCGTTATCTACCATTGAAAGTCCCGTGAAAATCGATGTAACCGTTTTGGTGATAGCACAGCGGGCGAAGCCACGGTTAACAGCTAGTATAAACTAAAATTGCTTAAATTACTTTTTATAAGATCAGCTATCTGCCAGTGAAAGTGATCTGAAGATCGATCGAATCGTTTTGAAGATAGCATGGCAGACGAAGCCGCGGTTAACAGATAGTCTAATTTAAAGTAGCCTAAGTAACGCGCTGTAATTTTCTCTATCTGCCAGTGAAATTCCCGACAAAATCGGTTCAGCCGTTTCGAAGATTACCCGGATCAAACAGACAGACAGACAGACCGACAAAAATTTTAAAAATTGCATTTTTGTTATCAGAAGCGTGTATACTTTCATACCCAATCAGTGAAAAAATTTATTTTGATATTACATACACACACTTCATTTTTATTATATGTATGTATATAGAAGAAGATAGATAGAATAGATGAACTATGCAAACAGTCAGTGTTATCGAATGCAACTGTTACGCCATGCGCCTCCGGAATACGTGCGTTTGCTGCGAATAATTGAATGCTGTAAGCAGCGGCGCGTTTTTTTTTTCTTGAACTGACTATGCTATTGACCTGTTAAGGTCTTTACAGCTTCACCGGACTACGAAGCAGCGGCGCGGCTCTCGGCGCGCTTTATATACCTGCGCAGACGTGTACAACCTACATCACCAGCCTAAGCTGAACCCAATTTCATATGATTGATCATATAGATCTGAGGTCAACTGACATTGGTTATTTTAATTTTCCGAAACTGATCATTTTTACCTTATATTTATTATTATTATGTAATCATAATTTTATATAGACCATTATTATTATAATGAAATTTAGTAAAGTTGCAGTCAATGCTACTGAAAAGAGAAAGAACAGTAGATAGATAGTTTAACAAATGTTCGACGTGATTCTTTAAATTGGCATAACTTTTTTATTTACGAACCGATTGACATGAAACAAACACTAAATGTTAAGTGAACCTTACCACGATATATCAGTGAAAACCACATCTAAATCGGATAAGGCGTTTCTGAGATTAGCGTGCACAAACGCACAGACAAACAGATAAACAGACAAACAGACAAAAATTCTAAAAATCATTGTTTTGGGTTCTATTACATTTATAAAGACCCCTAATAATAGTTTTTCTCATATATATTTCATGTACAGACAGCGGTCAGTTACATTTTTATTATATGTATATAGATAAGAGATTTTTTTTTCGTACTGACTATGCTATTGCCCTTCCAAAGTCTTAACGGCTTCACCGGACTTCTAAAGCGAGCGCTTAAGGCACTCAGCCGATTTTATTTGACAACTGGCTCAAGGGTGTACGGCACACCTCGACTTGAGCTGTTGCCTGATACATGTAGGTCACGACCTATCTGAGCTAATCTAAGCTAAACTAACTATCCATACGTATATGAGTTTTTGAAACATATATGTGTATCTATTGCAATTTCAAACTCAGTAATTAAAGTGACGTATAATGTATAATGTATTCATGTAGTTCTATTTTAAGCCCTGTTTATTGGTGTGTATTTTTTTTTAAATCTTTTTCCGTATACATTTATATTTGTTTTGTTTAATCCTAAATTTGTGGTTATAGTAGTTATTTCTCTTTAGTATGACCAACCGTGACGTGTTACGTGTGTCTGTGTTATTTGTTTGTTCGTCTCAAATTTTGTACTGACTTTAGCGTCCGTTTATCATCATATATAGGCCCCCAACGAAAATCAGCGCTGCAGTACTACTTACAGTATTGCAGATTTTTGCTGAATGGGTTCGCCAATTGTTGGACATCTATTTTTTCATTTTTAAAATGTATTTTTTTTTCTGTCTAATTAGTTTCTGTAATTTAAATTAATTGTATGGTTGTTCCAACAATAAAGTATTTCTTTCTTCTTTCTTTCTTTCTACCTCAAAAACTCTAGAAACTCTTTCAGTTTAATAAGGGAAATAAATTAAAACCCTTCCACTTGCACGTGTAATCGTGTATGCGTGCATGTGTGTGGAGGTGATACGTGTAATTTGTTTTTCGAACTGACTACGCTTTTGACCAAGCAAGGTCTTAACAGCTTCACCGGACTACAGAGTGATACGTGTAATGTTGACGCAGTGATGTAAGATTTTGTGTCACTGTATCGCGCGAGCAGCGTACTCATGGGCTCCACGCCCATAATCTGGTGTGCGGGAGCGAAATTGACTCCCAGACCACGACGGCGTGATCTGCGGTTACGCGGGCGTGGGCGTGAACATGCTCCTGTTTAGAGAGACAGGCTGGTACTGATAGTTAACTGCCGTTATTTGATCGGGAGGGCCGGTAAAAATATGTGGCGGACGTTTTTTATAATTCGCAGCGGTCGGTACGGGTTCGTATTTTGCAGCGGATACTACTAACGGACGTGACAAAAAAAAAGAACAAACAAACTCACATTCACACTTATAAAATTAGTTAAGATAAAAAAGTATTAGAATATTTTCACATTTATTATAGTTACATTGAAGACGCCATAAGGTCGTTTTTTTTACCACATGAAATGTTTAAGTAATTTAAACGCTTTAATTCATTATAAATGGTTTTTTTCGATTATCATTATTTTTATTAAACTTTTACTGCGACATAAAACCTAAGTATATCTCATTCGACTGTCACCTCCGCATTTTATATCCGACGACGATAGTATTTGCTACCATAAATCTTCCTTATCCAACAAATAATACCAATATTTACTTATCCGGTTATCCGGACAATCGCGGTGCTATTTTCTCATAAACTTTGAGTTATACCGTTATGGATTTACGATGCTGTTTGTTGATTAGTGATCTATTGTTGAGTTCTACGTCAATGGAGATGAGGAAAGTTTACTTGAAGTATTTTTGGTTTGCTTTTTAAGAAACGATTTTACTTTCACTTTTATGAAATACAAATTTTAATTAAGGTTTTCAATGTCTAATGGCTATTATAGGGTGGATCAATATATGATAGACGGTGACGTTTGGAAATGACGCCCCTCTCTGTGCATCTACCAAAGACAAATGTAATCTATGTTTGTATATAGACATATAGATATAGACATATATATCATGGAAAGATAAAGCAGATCGAGTTTTTTTTCGGTTCTTCTCGATGAGTGGGTTGTTTGTCCGAAACGATGGTAGCTTTGATTTCCATAAACGCCTTCTCAGGGCCTAAATTGAATTATTAATTTTTGATTTTGATATCTCCTTATATCTTTGGTACATATCCAATAGTTTTATTTTTCGCAACCAATCTTCTAGTACATTATTACTGCTATTGCCGAGTAGGTAATGGTTATTAGAAGTTTCTTACGATCGTTTCTATGTTCTAACAATATGGTGACCGTCTTGTTAGAACTTTCCAGGGAGTTTTTGTGGGCAAGTCAGTATTCATACTCAGTAGTATTATTATCCATTCACTTGTGCACAATAACCGAACTATATTACGTAAAACACCACCAAAAAATATAAAATATACATCGGTGTGATTATTGAAATCACACTATTAACCTACGATTTTAAGTTAATAAAAATATATGTGTTGTTTCACCTTGCGGTCGGTAGGTAATCTAAATTTTATTTTTTTATTATGATAATTAGACATTCTAGCTCTATCGTTTTGGTCTTGTGTACTACATAATAAGAGGCCCAGTTTACAGCACTAGATTTGGAGCTGTACTCATATAGGTAATGTGTAATGCGAGGATTCGATCACGCTTAGACGGTGCGTAGACGATTATGATCTCAAATGTTAATCTATTGTAATGTAATTTCTTATCCAGTAATTCGTATTTTTGTATTTTTCTACTACACATGTTTTCTTCTTTGTTGACCAAAGTCGAAATAAATATTTAAAATGGTTTTTCCTAACTCATTTTATGTTTTGAAAAGAAGAATTCTCGACGGTCTTTATTGCGAATCAATTAATTTACGCTTGTTTGGTTAAAGTCCGAAAAAAGGGTAAATTAAAACTTGAACAAAAACGTTTATATACGTTTATTTATAATTAAAAAATTGAGTAAATAATTTGAACGGAAATTTTTGAAATGAAAACTTCTTTAGCCGCGTTGAAGGGGCGGAGAGAGGGAGAGAAGGTGGGCCTCCAGCGCTCTTACTGACCGAACGAAACGCCACAATGCAAGCACTGTTACTTCACGTCGGTTTTCTGTGGGTCGGGTGGTAGTACCCCGGACGAGCCGACCCATTCATGCTGAAACCAGTAATAGCTTCAGAGTGGCTCTACCACCTGCAATATATTTATAGTATGTAGTGGTATTTGTTGTTTATATATCAATACATTTTTAAACGTCAAGAGTATTCTTTGAAAATGGCATCAGTGACAGAGATATTGAAGATTAATAGGTTAGCATGGTACGGGCATGTCATGAGAAGAGATAAAAGTCATGTAGCTAGAAAAGTTTTAGTGTGAAGATGGATGGATATAGGAGTAGAGGAAGTCCGAAAAAGGTGTGGATGGATTGTGTGGAGTGGAAAAGGAAAATATGTTGTACCGACCCTGCTTAGGTGGGATAAGGGTAAAAAGAAGAAGAATTGTTTGCACGGTACAGAAATTGTTGTGTTGATTACTACGTCAACAAAATAACATGAACAGCTTAAAAATCTATTAGTTGTAAACCCAGAGCTAAAGCGAATCACTATGATTTCACTCTAAACATATCAATAGAAGCTTGGGTATTACAAATTCCAGCTAAATGAACACTTGCCAAACTTCAAACAATGGGCACGTCTCATTCGTATATCTTTGTCAGGGCGATGAACGGCAGGCCTTCGTACGTTGAGTGTGTAAATGTTTATGCAAGGGATTCGTGGAGTCCTGACTCAGGTGCGATAAGAACACCGTCGTATTTCTGTTCCTTTCGACTCCAAAAGCATTGTCCCAATAAAAAGATCTTTGACCCCGTACCAAAGCCACCTTAAAATAATGTTAAATTATCGCAAATGTAATAAAATTGGTTCAAATTATAATTGCTGAATCAATAAATTCTCGCGTCCGGCGTAATATCTTTCGATTTAGGTCGCTCGTCGTGTCTAATGACGATTAATATTCGCCGTGGAAACTTTGAGATGTCCATAGACACTAACAACACCAGGGGAGTCGCTAATGCGTTGTCAACCTGTGTTTGGGGGAGTGGTAGAGGAGAGGGAATGGGAGGGAAGGTGGGCCTCCGGCGCTCTCACTGACCGAACGAAACGCAACAATGCAAGCACTGTTACTTCACGTCGGTGTTTCTGTGGATCTGGTAGTAGTACCCCGGGCGAGCCGACCCATCCATGCTGAAACCAATAATAGCTTCAGCGTGGCTCTACCACCTCTAGGAAATGCATATATAGATAATATATACACATATTATACACATATATAGATAATGAGAAGTAAAAAGATATATGTTTGGAAATAAACGTAACAATTATGGCAATAAGATAAAAAGCCCGTCGTATTAACAGTGTGGTGTACTAAAAATAAGGGTATCTTGGGAACACATACATCAAAATTTTATCGACGTAGTTTATTTAAACGTATCACGCTCCCAGAGCTGTTTATTTCAAAATTTACGAAAAAAATCTACGTCATCCCCTAGAAGGCAGTGAATATAGCTTAATAAATTAATTTTATAAAACAATAAAGATGTTACTCGAGGTTATTATTTGTAGCACTGATGCGTGTTCAAATAAACAGTGAGACAGACAGACATTTCTAAAAATGATTGAAATGTATTACTTATTTCAAGACGACTGCAACAATTTTATTCATAAAAGTCTGAAGACACGTTAGATTTACATTGTTATGATATTGTATAGATTATTATATCTTTGTGTGATAAATAAGATTGTCGTCACCAACAGTGGCAGATCTATCACTATATGCAGCATACATCAGTCGGTCGACAGTTTTTCCCATGACGACAATCTTATTTATCACACAAAGATATAATAATCTATACACACTAGCCATGATGTTTGTCCACGATGAACTACGTAACTACTCAACCTGTCTTCATGAAAGTTGGCATTATTGTATAATTTGGTTCTACCTCAGAAATAGGATAATTTATATTTCGATTAATGGCCTCAATATTTTCGATTAATAATTGAATGATTGTCAATTTTGATTATTGTTATTATTTGTAAGTTCCATAAGTCTTGAACAGATGGCGCTTTAAATTAGTTTGTTGATAAAAAACTGTTGAGCCTATTATTTTAGATATCTCATAGAACATACGAATTCTTTAGTCGCGTTAACCGTGTTTGGGAGGGCAAAAGCTTATGGGTTGGCGTCACCGATGACCACTGTATATACTCGACTGTATAATAATGTGTTTGAATATTTGGATGGGTAATGATTTCGCGTCACCGCGTCATATAACGTCGACATTACGTATTGCAGCGAAACATTTCTTTAGAAAGTTTTTGGCGGAATCTTGAAATATCATGTAGGGGATTTTGTATTTTATTTGTATGTATTTTAGATTTTGTGTTATTTGGCTCTATATTTTATTATATTGGTGGTGTTTTACGTAACATAGTTTGGTTATTATGCACGAGTGAAGTGGATCGGAAATAATATCACGGAGCACGGATTCTAACATGGCACGAAATCTCCCAGAAAGTTCTAACAAGACGGCCACCATTTTGTTAGGTCATCGAAATGAAATGAAATTTATATTATCAATATTTACTCGACAATGGCAGTAATAATGTACTAGAAGGTTGGTTGACAGAAATAAAATAAATCAAAACATTATAAAACACGTTTATCCTAAAAAAATAGCGTAAAACACACGCAGAGCAATTACAAGCATGATCAGGCGAAAGAAAGTGAAAATGTGTTACAGGAAGAAAAATCTATATAAAACTGTAGATATGGTAAGCTTTACGTACGAGATGAAAACCGATTTGTCGCTTCGTTTCCTTTGTTATTCGAAATATCTACCGTTATTTCAGAGAGTTATTTTTCCGTTTCGACATTTTTCTAGTGTACTATTTGACGCCTCAGACTTTGTTTCAATAAGAATGGAGATGTTCTTAACTGTATTCCTTCTCCTTTTTTTATATCATAGGAGGTAATCGAACATGCGGGTCACCTGATGTTAAGTGATCACCGCTGTCCATAGACACTAACAACACCAGGTGAGTCGCTAATGCGTTGCCAACCTGTGTTTGGGGGAGTGGTAGAGGAGAGGGAATGGGAGGGAAGGTGGGCCTCCGGCGCTCTCACTGACCGAACGAAACGCAACAATGCAAGCACTGTTACTTCACGTCGGTGTTTCTGTGGGTCTGGTAGTAGTACCCCGGGCGAGCCGAACCATCCATACTGAAACCAATAATAGCTTCAACGTGGCTCTACCACCTCTAGGAGATGCATATATAGATAATATATACACATATATAGAGAATGAGAAGTAAAAAGATATATGTTTGGAAATAAACGTAACAATTATGGCAATAAGATAAAAAGCCCGTCGTATTAACAGTGTGGTGTACTAAAAATAAGGGTATCTTGGGAACACATACATCAAAATTTTATCGACGTGGTTTATTTAAACGTATCACGCTCCTAGAGCACTTTATTTCAGAATTTACGAAAAAAATCTACGTCACCCCCTGGAAGGCAGTGAATATAGCTTAATAAAATAATTTTATAAAACAATAAATATTATCTTTTAAACGACAAATACACAAACTGGTTTTTATATAACAACGAGTAATTTCTTTAAAAATCTCTTACTGGAGTGCCTCTTCAGTATTCCACTCGGCTTTAGTAAAATCTCTGCGTCTGTCGCAAATCTTATTTAGCGAGTTACCTTTAGGACACATATTATAAAAACTACTCAACGGATTTTCATGTGAATTTCACCAATGTATAAAGTGATTCATGAGGAAGGTTTAGGTATATAATTTATCAAGATTTTATATGATTTGGGTCCCAATAAAAAGATCTTTGACCCCGTACCAAAGCCACCTTAAAATAATGTTAAATTATCGCAAATGTAATAAAATTGGTTCAAATTATAATTGCTGAATCAATAAATTCTCGCGTCCGGCGTAATATCTTTCGATTTAGGTCGCCCGTCGTGTCTAATGACGATTAATATTCGCCGTGGAAACTTTGAGAAAGCATCTAATCGGTGGAACGCTACGCGACGCAGCGAAAATGATTATTTTATGTATATTACTAGCTGTGCCAGTGATCCCATCTGCGTGGAACCTAATATAAAAATATAGTGATTAATAGAATCATCTAAATGTATTAAGTCCTGATGTCCACTTATTTATCTACTTTTCTCTCGTAGACAATAAAATTACAATAACTTTTCATAAAGTGAACCGATTTTAATGAAACCAAGATTAAATGTTACTCGAGGTTATTATTTGTAGCACTGATGCGTGTTCAAATAAACAGTGAGACAGACAGACATTTCTAAAAATGATTGAAATGTATTACTTATTTCAAGACGACTGCAACAATTTTATTCATAAAAGTCTGAAGACACGTTAGATTTACATTGTTATGATATTGTATAGATTATTATATCTTTGTGTGATAAATAAGATTGTCGTCATGGGAAAAACTGTCGACCGACTGATGTATGCTGCATATAGTGATAGATCTGCCACTGTTGGATTGCTTTTGTTTATATATCAATACATTTTTAAACGTCAAGAGGATTCTTTGAAAATAGCATCAGTGACAGAGATATTGAAGATTAATAGGTTAGCATGGTACGGGCATGTCATGAGAAGAGATATAAAAGTCATGTAGCTAGAAAAGTTTTAGTATGAAGATGGATGGATATAGGAGTAGAGGAAGTCTGAAAAAGGTGTGGATGGATTGTGTGGAGTGGAAAAGGAAAATATGTTGTACCGACCCTGCTTAGGTGGGATAAGGGTAAAAAGAAGAAGAATGGTTTGCACGGTACAGAAATTGTTGTGTTGATTACTACGTCAACAAAATAACATGAACAGCTTAAAAATCTATTAGTTGTAAACCCAGAGCTAAAGCGAATCACTATGATTTCACTCTAAACATATCAATAGAAGCTTGGGGATTACAAATTCCAGCTTAATGAACACTTGCCAAACTTCAAACAATGGGCACGTCTCATTCGTATGTCTTTGTCAGGGCGATGAACGGCAGGCCTTCGTACGTTGAGTGTGTAAATGTTTATGCATGGGATTCGTGGAGTCCTGACTCAGGTGCGATAAGAACACCGTCGTATTTCTGTTCCTTTCGACTCCAAAAGCATTGTCCCAATAAAAAGATCTTTGACCCCGTACCAAAGCCACCTTAAAATAATGTTAAATTATCGCAAATGTAATAAAATTGGTTCAAATTATAATTGCTGAATCAATAAATTCTCGCGTCCGGCGTAATATCTTTCGATTTAGGTCGCCCGTCGTGTCTAATGACGATTAATATTCGCCGTGGAAACTTTGAGAAAGCATCTAATCGGTGGAACGCTACGCAACGCAGCGAAAATGATTATTTTATGTATATTACTAGCTGTACCAGTGATCCCGTCTGTGTGGAACCTAATGTAAAAAAACAGTCATTAATAATATCATCTAAATGTATTAAGTCCTGATGTCTATTTACTTATTTACTTTTCTCTCGTAGACAATAAAATTACAATAACTTTTTATAGAGTGAACCGATTTTAATGGAACCAAGATTAAATGTTACTCGAGGTTATTATTTGTAGCACTGATGCGTGGTCAAATAAACAGTCAGACAGACAGACAGACATTTCTAAAAATGATTGAAATGTATTTTATTACTTATTTCAAGACGACTGCAACAATTTTTTTCACAAAAGTCTGAAGACACGTTAGATTTACATTGTTATGATATTGTATAGATTATTATATCTTTGTGTGATAAATAAGATTGTCGTCATGGGAAAAACTGTCGACCGACTGATGTATGCTGCATATAGTGATAGATATGTGGAAATTAGAAATACATTTTCCTTGTTATTTTTCTGATTAACTTCATTTGTATACATTGATATATAAAAACCCAAGATGCGCAGTCAAAGTTTCGAAACCGTTCATTGTATTTCAATATAAGGCTTTTATCTCACATAATCTAAATATATAAATATAACACTAGCCATGATGTTTGTCCACGATGAACTACGTAACTACTCAACCTGTCTTCATGAAAGTTGGCATTATTGTATAATTTGGTTCTACCTCAGAAATAGGATAATTTATATTTCGATTAATGGCCTCAATATTTTCGATTAATAATTGAATGATTGTCAATGTTGATTATTGTTATTATTTGTAAGTTCCATAAGTCTTGAACAGATGGCGCTTTAAATTAGTTTGTTGACAAAAAAACTGTTGAACCTATTGTTTTAGATATCTCATAGAACATAAGAATTCTTTAGTCGCGTTAACCGTGTTTGGGAGGGCAAAAACTTATGTGTTGGCGTCACCGATGACCACTGTATATACTCGACTGTATAATAATGTGTTTGAATATTTGGATGGGTAATGATTTCGCGTCACCGCGTCATATAACGTCGACATTACGTATTGCAGCGAAACATTTCTTTAGAAAGTTTTTGGCGGAATCTTGAAATATCATGTAGGGGATTTTGTATTTTATTTGTATGTATTTTAGATTTTGTGTTATTTGGCTCTATAGTTTATTATATTGGTGGTGTTTTACGTAACATAGTTTGGTAATTATGCACGAGTGAAGTGGATGGGAAATAATATCACGGAGCACGGATTCTAACATGGCACGAAATCTCCCAGAAAGTTCTAACAAGACGGCCACCATTTTGTTAGGTCATCGAAATGAAATGAAATTTATATTATCAATATTTACTCGACAATGGCAGTAATAATGTACTAGAAGGTTGGTTGACAGAAATAAAATAAATCAAAACATTATAAAACACGTTTATCCTAAAAAAATAGCGTAAAACACACGCAGAGCAATTACAAGCATGATCAGGCGAAAGAAAGTGAAAATGTGTTACAAGAAGAAAAATCTATATAAAATTGTAGATATGGTAAGCTTTACGTACGAGATGAAAACCGATTTGTCGCTTCGTTTCCTTTGTTATTCGAAATATCTACCGTTATTTCAGAGAGTTATTTTTCCGTTTCGACATTTTTCTAGTGTACTATTTGACGCCTCAGACTTTGTTTCAATAAGAATGGAGATGTTCTTAACTGTATTCCTTCTCCTTTTTTTATATCATAGGAGGTAATCGAACATGCGGGTCACCTGATGTTAAGTGATCACCGCTGTCCATAGACACTAACAACACCAGGTGAGTCGCTAATGCGTTGCCAACCTGTGTTTGGGGGAGTGGTAGAGGAGAGGGAATGGGAGGGAAGGTGGGCCTCCGGCGCTCTCACGATATCACCTACACACACGTGCACGCATACACGCTTACACATGCAGGTGGAAGGGTTTTATTTTTTCCCCTTATCAAACTGAAATAGTTTAGAATATTATCCGATACGAAATATAATTATTATCCAATTCCACCTATAAGTAGTTTGCAATTCAAATAATAGATGGCGTTAAAATGTTATTATCATTGTGGATAATTTTAAACAAAGTTCGTCATGAATCGCGTGAGGTTGTAGTCGAGAGATAACGAGAATCTGTATCATAAATGTTAATTAACAGGCATCAAGCAATAATCTCGGCTGATAACCCGACATTCCTTATCTTATGTACAGAATGTGATAATAAATCGAGCAAGTAAGCCTTGTAGGCAGACGTCCGGCTATTTTTTTTCGTTGTAATCTTACAATAATGTGTCATAATAATGAAATATTCGTTTTTCAACATTTCTCTTTATCGCAATTTAGCTGATCGCCTTGAAACTTTGAGTACCTATAATGAAGATAAAAATGTCTAGAGGGTAATTTTCATTCTTATATCGAAGTATTGTATAGGATGGATATGATAATTTATACGCCTACTAATACTCCTACCCTTCAATCATGTGTGTTTCCCCCCCGATGAAATAACGGCAGTGAACGATCAGTACCAGCCTGTATCTCCAAACAGAGCGTGCTCACGCCCACGTCCGCGTAACCACAGATCACTATCACTGCTATTTTTCATATAAAATGATAAATGATTTGTCATATAATGATATTTCGAATTGGTATTATTGCTATTTTTTATACTATGAAGTGAATTTATTTGTAGTATTAAACTATTTGGAGCTAATTATCGCGGGAGAGTCGCGAAAAATTAATGTAAATACAGCCATAGTTTTTTCATTTAACTGTAACAGGGTAGCAATAACAAGGTGTGTTAAATTAGTTTGTTGACAAAAAAACTGTTGAACCTATTGTTTTAGATATCTCATAGAACATAAGAATTCTTTAGTCGCGTTAACCGTGTTTGGGAGGGCAAAAACTTATGTGTTGGCGTCACCGATGACCACTGTATATACTCGACTGTATAATAATGTGTTTGAATATTTGGATGGGTAATGATTTCGCGTCACCGCGTCATATAACGTCGACATTACGTATTGCAGCGAAACATTTCTTTAGAAAGTTTTTGGCGGAATCTTGAAATATCATGTAGGGGATTTTGTATTTTATTTGTATGTATTTTAGATTTTGTGTTATTTGGCTCTATAGTTTATTATATTGGTGGTGTTTTACGTAACATAGTTTGGTAATTATGCACGAGTGAAGTGGATGGGAAATAATATCACGGAGCACGGATTCTAACATGGCACGAAATCTCCCAGAAAGTTCTAACAAGACGGCCACCATTTTGTTAGGTCATCGAAATGAAATGAAATTTATATTATCAATATTTACTCGACAATGGCAGTAATAATGTACTAGAAGGTTGGTTGACAGAAATAAAATAAATCAAAACATTATAAAACACGTTTATCCTAAAAAAATAGCGTAAAACACACGCAGAGCAATTACAAGCATGATCAGGCGAAAGAAAGTGAAAATGTGTTACAAGAAGAAAAATCTATATAAAATTGTAGATATGGTAAGCTTTACGTACGAGATGAAAACCGATTTGTCGCTTCGTTTCCTTTGTTATTCGAAATATCTACAGTTATTTCAGAGAGTTATTTTTCCGTTTCGACATTTTTCTAGTGTACTATTTGACGCCTCAGACTTTGTTTCAATAAGAATGGAGATGTTCTTAACTGTATTCCTTCTCCTTTTTTTATATCATAGGAGGTAATCGAACATGCGGGTCACCTGATGTTAAGTGATCACCGCTGTCCATAGACACTAACAACACCAGGTGAGTCGCTAATGCGTTGCCAACCTGTGTTTGGGGGAGTGGTAGAGGAGAGGGAATGGGAGGGAAGGTGGGCCTCCGGCGCTCTCACTGACCGAACGAAATGCAACAATGCAAGCACTGTTACTTCACGTCGGTGTTTCTCCAAAAGCATTGTCCCAATAAAAAGATCTTTGACCCCGTACCAAAGCCACCTTAAAATAATGTTAAATTATCGCAAATGTAATAAAATTGGTTCAAATTATAATTGCTGAATCAATAAATTCTCGCGTCCGGCGTAATATCTTTCGATTTAGGTCGCCCGTCGTGTCTAATGACGATTAATATTCGCCGTGGAAACTTTGAGAAAGCATCTAATCGGTGGAACGCTACGCAACGCAGCGAAAATGATTATTTTATGTATATTACTAGCTGTACCAGTGATCCCGTCTGTGTGGAACCTAATGTAAAAAAACAGTCATTAATAATATCATCTAAATGTATTAAGTCCTGATGTCTATTTACTTATTTACTTTTCTCTCGTAGACAATAAAATTACAATAACTTTTTATAGAGTGAACCGATTTTAATGGAACCAAGATTAAATGTTACTCGAGGTTATTATTTGTAGCACTGATGCGTGGTCAAATAAACAGTCAGACAGACAGACAGACATTTCTAAAAATGATTGAAATGTATTTTATTACTTATTTCAAGACGACTGCAACAATTTTTTTCACAAAAGTCTGAAGACACGTTAGATTTACATTGTTATGATATTGTATAGATTATTATATCTTTGTGTGATAAATAAGATTGTCGTCATGGGAAAAACTGTCGACCGACTGATGTATACTGCATGTAGTGATAGATCTGCCACTGTCCTTAGATTGTATTTCAATATAAGGCTTTTATCTCACATAATCTAAATATATAAATATAACACTAGCCATGATGTTTGTCCACGATGAACTACGTAACTACTCAACCTGTCTTCATGAAAGTTGGCATTATTGTATAATTTGGTTCTACCTCAGAAATAGGATAATTTATATTTCGATTAATGGCCTCAATATTTTCGATTAATAATTGAATGATTGTCAATGTTGATTATTGTTATTATTTGTAAGTTCCATAAGTCTTGAACAGATGGCGCTTTAAATTAGTTTGTTGACAAAAAAACTGTTGAACCTATTGTTTTAGATATCTCATAGAACATAAGAATTCTTTAGTCGCGTTAACCGTGTTTGGGAGGGCAAAAACTTATGTGTTGGCGTCACCGATGACCACTGTATATACTCGACTGTATAATAATGTGTTTGAATATTTGGATGGGTAATGATTTCGCGTCACCGCGTCATATAACGTCGACATTACGTATTGCAGCGAAACATTTCTTTAGAAAGTTTTTGGCGGAATCTTGAAATATCATGTAGGGGATTTTGTATTTTATTTGTATGTATTTTAGATTTTGTGTTATTTGGCTCTATAGTTTATTATATTGGTGGTGTTTTACGTAACATAGTTTGGTAATTATGCACGAGTGAAGTGGATGGGAAATAATATCACGGAGCACGGATTCTAACATGGCACGAAATCTCCCAGAAAGTTCTAACAAGACGGCCACCATTTTGTTAGGTCATCGAAATGAAATGAAATTTATATTATCAATATTTACTCGACAATGGCAGTAATAATGTACTAGAAGGTTGGTTGACAGAAATAAAATAAATCAAAACATTATAAACCACGTTTATCCTAAAAAAATAGCGTAAAACACACGCAGAGCAATTACAAGCATGATCAGGCGAAAGAAAGTGAAAATGTGTTACAAGAAGAAAAATCTATATAAAATTGTAGATATGGTAAGCTTTACGTACGAGATGAAAACCGATTTGTCGCTTCGTTTCCTTTGTTATTCGAAATATCTACCGTTATTTCAGAGAGTTATTTTTCCGTTTCGACATTTTTCTAGTGTACTATTTGACGCCTCAGACTTTGTTTCAATAAGAATGGAGATGTTCTTAACTGTATTCCTTCTCCTTTTTTTATATCATAGGAGGTAATCGAACATGCGGGTCACCTGATGTTAAGTGATCACCGCTGTCCATAGACACTAACAACACCAGGTGAGTCGCTAATGCGTTGCCAACCTGTGTTTGGGGGAGTGGTAGAGGAGAGGGAATGGGAGGGAAGGTGGGCCTCCGGCGCTCTCACTGACCGAACGAAATGCAACAATGCAAGCACTGTTACTTCACGTCGGTGTTTCTGTGGATCTGGTAGTAGTACCCCGGGCGAGCCGACCCATCCATGCTGAAACCAATAATAGCTTCAGCGTGGCTCTACCACCTCTAGGAAATGCATATATAGATAATATATACACATATTATACACATATATAGATAATGAGAAGTAAAAAGATATATGTTTGGAAATAAACGTAACAATTATGGCAATCAGATAAAAAGCCCGTCGTATTAACAGTGTGGTGTACTAAAAATAAGGGTATCTTGGGAACACATACATCAAAATTTTATCGACGTGGTTTATTTAAACGTATCACGCTCCTAGAGCACTTTATTTCAGAATTTACGAAAAAAATCTACGTCACCCCCTGGAAGGCAGTGAATATAGCTTAATAAAATAATTTTATAAAACAATAAATATTATCTTTTAAACGACAAATACACAAACTGGTTTTTATATAACAACGAGTAATTTCTTTAAAAATCTCTTACTGGAGTGCCTCTTCAGTATTCCACTCGGCTTTAGTAAAATCTCTGCGTCTGTCGCAAATCTTATTTCAAATATAGACTCTAGAACGAGTATTGCGTATGTTAAAATGGTTTAAATATAACCAATTATTCAATTTAGCGCTACCGTGGTAGCTGGTTTAAATCTTCAAGTCAGTCACAGCTAGCTATGGAAGGTATCGTGTATCACTGCTATTTTTCATATAAAATGATAAATGATTTGTCATATAATGATATTTCGAATTGGTATTATTGCTATTTTTTATACTATGAAGTGAATTTATTTGTAGTATTAAACTATTTGGAGCTAATTATCGCGGGAGAGTCGCGAAAAATTAATGTAAATACAGCCATAGTTTTTTCATTTAACTGTAACAGGGTAGCAATAACAAGGTGTGATATAGCAGTCATGAATAAATTCAATGTCACTGCTACAATTATACGAAAATAGATATAATTATGATAATACTACTACAGTCAACAGATAGATAATATATTAACAGATAATTATTATTTCGTGTGACCAAAAAAATTAATATCGTACAGAGTAGCAAATTATAACTTTAAATTCAACTAGTCACTCGCATATAAGTGGTTAAAAAATTGTTATGAAAGTATCAAAGCAGCAGTTAAGAGCACATTTTTTAACCCAATACATTTATTGATATAATAAAATTACGTTGGTTTTTCACGTGATTTATCATTGCTTTCGTTTTAACCAGTGAATATAGCAGTGTGTACATAACACAGGTTTTCCTTAAATGACGTGTAGTAGGAACCGGCGATGAGAACTTATTCCTGTAAATTTATTTCCGACCAGGGCGTTTTATGGGAAGATAAAATACGTTACATTTTTAATATATTGTTGATACTAATCCCGGCAGATACACGATTGGTTGTAAATAAAAACGAGGAGTTACTATAACTCAGTATATGTATCTCGCTTACTTTTTAACTGTATTACATTAGTGTGATGTACAAGCGGGAGCGTGGATTTACGACATGGATTAAAAAAAAATCGTGAAGCATTTTACGAAAAATGGATTTATCGAAGACGCTTCCAGTAACGGATTTAAATCCGTCGCAAGTAGACGGCTAAGCCAATATAAAGCTTGCCAGTTTCGTCGGCACTTTTATACTCGAGAAGCAAATCCTATAAAAGTGATGCTTGATTTTAATTGAAACATATTTTGACGATTCTCCTCTCTATGTGAATAAGCACAAATTAGCTCAACAAGCGGGACCGTTGAAGCGTTCAAAATACACTGTCAAGCAGAATTGACAGTATCGGGTAATATCATTTAGAAAAGCGAGGCGGCGGAAATACGCTTAGAAAAATGGCGCCGGCTGGCGTTACGAATGATTTTTATTTAATATTGTTTATATTAATATTTAGGAGTAATAACATAGATTATATCTTCATGGTATAATCTTTAAGATAGTTATTACAAATTTTATAACTCCAACGGGGAAGATATTTTTTCAAAGAAATGTGCAGTTACCTATAAACAATGATAGTAGCTTTTTAATTATAATATTATTGCATATAATCTAATGAAGCAATGAACTAGAGTTTTCGATGATGGAAAACGTCGCAATGAAACCATGACCCTATGACGCTATAACTTTTAAATTGAAAATCAGTCGCCAAGACCCTATAGTTGTATTCAAGCAGCTACACATGAAAGCCAGTCCCTCTCCGTCTAACGTGTTACCATGTTAGGCCACATTATAATTTAATATCATCAATTATTGTGGTCAAACGCTAAAATCTACAATATATTAAAAAAAAAGTGTGTGTCTACTTATGTACACGCGTTAGAAGTTATACTTCTTTGGCGTAACAAGATAAAAATCTTTTCAAAAATTTTATCTTTCGCCTTATTCTACGTTTGTAGAAAAAACGACATTAACAATAGAAAAAAGGTATTTAATACATTGAAAGTTTTAATACAAAGAATTACAAACAACAAATACAAAGAAACAAAATGTTGACTATAGCTAACTTCAGGTTGTCTGTTTTTCGTGACGGTGTCCGCGTGCGTCGTAAAAATTTACTCTCATAATTTTTCCCTAACGCGCCAAAAGAAACGACACTACCAATAGGAAAAAGGTATTTAATAGATTGAAAGTTTTAATACAAAGAAACAAAACGTTGACTATAGCTAACTTCGGAGTGTCGGTTTTCCGTGACGGTGTGCGCGCGCATCGTAATAGTTTACTCTCATCATTTTTCCCTAACGAAGAAGTATAACTTCAATATAACTTAGGGAATAAATTAATATATACAAATTCGTAGATAATATAAACACACACTAATTTTCATATGGTTGAATAGTACAGAAGATGATTTGTTACAACGTGATCTGCTGGCGAGTTGTACTTAGAAATATAGAAATCTTCTCCATGTTAACTGTGGTGTGTCTGCGTGTGTGTATTTAAATGTGATTTAACTTTAACTTTGTTTTTGATCGGTAAATAGTGTTAGGAGTCTCTCTACCTTAAATATGTCGTGCCCAATGCAAAAAAGCGGAACATAGCATTGAAATAAGGCATATATGCCTAAAGATCGAATATTTTTTTTAGTCTTGAAATTTTTTTTAAACTTTAATTTTACATACACTAATACTAATTTTACATATACTACATTGCGATGACAATAAAGAAAACGCGAGGCAGCCATAAGGACTGACGACAAAAGTGAAAACTCAAAACAATCGAATAACTGTGTACTCTTTTGACTTTTTAAATTAATTATTGTCTGAGTTATTTAAATTTCATAATTATTAACATTAGTCTAGTTTTCAGATCTACTGACATTCAGAACAATAATTACATGTATTTTTATACACTTTATGAATTAATCAACATATGATGGGCTGCACAATCACAACACAATACACGTCGCTAGTATGACGCAAGCCACACAACCGCAATACGGTCGGCCATGCTTACGTAGCATGTCATCACGCGAAATAATAAATTTATCTCCTGCCAAAGATTTCGTTCAACGCGCCTAAAGAAGTTTTCATATTTAAAAAAACTATTTTATAGCCCCATCCTTATATAAGTAAAACAAATAAAGATATTACAAAAACACGAACATACGAGTGTACGTCTGAGTGTTCTTAACATCCTTTCTAATAAAACATTCATAAAACATAAGCATCCTTAGTGTGATAGAGACTGTAATAGAGAAATAAATAACGTATGAGCGAGATAAACGAAGCCCCAGAGACAATGTAGGCGGTGTTTTCAACAGTTGAAGAGTCCTAGTCTTTGGAGGGCCATTGTTTCTGCCTAGTTTGAAATAAAGCTAGGCTTCTATTTTTTATGTGAAGTCATTGTTTGATTTCCTGTTATTTATTTTGTGGCTTGTATACTCGTAGGTAAGGTATAATTTACCTTAATATTATCCATTGTAGAGTTATTTTGGGCATTGATTTTAACTGTTCATACTGCTACAAAAAATCACATTGCAGTTACCAACGGTCTTGGCGTCTTGGGTGGTTATACCCCAAGTTCTTCTTTGCTGTCTTTCAGAGAACTTAGAATTAGGCTATAAATATAAACTTAGAATTGTAAACTTAAATTAAATTCACAGTATAGTTATTACATTATATTTTTTATTACTTTTTCGTTTGTAATATCACCGTTCGACTTTTCTTTGATACCATTGTGTACAATTCAAATTGCGTGCTAATTGGAAATACGATTTTCATCGTGGCACCAAATCTAACAGACAGCAAGCAATTTCAACAAAATGTTTGGGACAAGTATTGCAAGTGAATACACAGCGTATTTCTGTTTGTTCAATCTCGTTATGTTGGTAGCTGCCCCTCTGGGAATCTTCATCTCAATAATCAATTAACGTAATTAATTGTCTGGCCCACCAGATACGAAATTGGATAACGATGAATTTAAAGCAATAATGGCAACATTTTCAACTGAAACAATATTGAAATTACCAGTAGTCTTCACTGTAAGTGAAAACACGATACTGATTCGCTTACGTCAACTGTATGAACTTATTCTAAAACAACAACAAAACTGAATCCCAGTAAGGCAAGCAAGTAAGCCCTAAACTTGAGTGAATTGTTATTAACTACGACACACTCGAGAGGCGAGACTGCAACGCCACCGGAACATTATTAACACTAGCGCCACCATATTAGATACATAAATAAGAACGATTATATAGAATTGATGTATTACTTAAATAACGATATTTATTATTATTTTTCTGTTACTAAATTATTTTGGGAAAATTTCAGTAAATGATAATTGCTTTGACTTTCACAAATTGTCCCAAAAAAGGGTATGATGTCGCTGATCTGCACGCACTCCTATGTGGAAGTTATAGTAAGGAGAAACTATGCCCGGATAAGTAGTCACGGTGCCTACAAAGTGTCCTTGGTTTCCCTGACCGACCGGCTGACTATACGTATTTTGTATCAGAATAGAAGCTGCTTATGAGCGTATGCAGGACTTGAAATGACATTGATGAGCACACTTCCTTGTAACGCAGTACAACAATGATTATAAATGAGATAATAAAATAATGAAAACAAATCAGCTATCAAATAATTAAGACATCAATTTTTAACGCACTTCTTCACAACGACGCTTGTGCACATACTACACAATGGGTCATTTTAAAACTACAGGAGTTACGACTGGAAACTCTTCATCACCTGTCATTCTTACCAAGCATTACTTTAACTGATTTCCATTATTCAAAACAAAATTCCAAATTTGGTATGGCTTTGAAAATGCCTTTCAGGAGTTCATCAGCATCTATTACCGATATGTCAATTAATTTCCTTTAAAATGCTAAAAATGGATCGACAATATAATTATTTCGAGTAATCACCTATATACATTTCCTAAAAAGAAAATGGTAGGAGAGTGAAAGAGTTAAACAAGGTTGTCACCTTTCTCATCTTAAACAGAAATTTACTTATCAACTAGTTTTTAACAATATATATTTAAAACATTGTCACATCTCTATTCCTCTGTTCCAAGAATGGAAAAAATAAATCAAAGGGAATCTCTTACGAAGTGTTACATGTGCAATGTGAAATGATGGTTGCTCTCTCAAAGACAAGCTCGTAGCCATCTACTACATACCCTCCGCCGACCGAGGGTGGAGTGAATAAATACCGTATGATATTTTCTTTTAACTAAAACTTTGTGTTATCAGGTTTCACATAATGAGAGGATAAATGAAGGGTTTAACTCGGTTTATTCTTCGCTTACATAATTTAGAGCTTATACTAAAACACTCCTAATTACAATAGAGAGATTTCCGTCAAACTTTCTTTCGACGTGATTATGCAAACTATACTATATGTTGTGGGGGACAGCAGTTGAGGTAGATATACCATATTCCTATTACAAAAACGGATAATTCGAGCAATGTATAATATGGGGCCCAGCATATCATTAAAGAATAAGTTTCAGGGATTTGGTATCTTAACTCTGCCCTCGCAATATATTTTTGGTAATCTATATTCGCGAAAACGTAGATAAGCTGGATTTAGTAAATGACCGGCATAATTTAAAGACTGGACACAACAACAAATTGGGCATTCCATGTTTCGGGGTCACCAAGACTAGTAACAATTTTTTAGGTAATAGTATAAGGTTTTAGAACAAAGTCCCAAAGCACGTTACCGATTTGCCGGATAGTGAGTTCAAGCACCATTTTAAGAGGATTTTAATGTCTAAAGGTTATTGTAGGGTGGATCAATATGTGAATGATGGTGACGTCGGTAAATTTTGCTCCTCTCTGTGCATTCAGCGAAAACAAATGAAACTATCTATGTTTGTAAAAAGATTTATTGTGAACCAGATCGACTTTCTTGTCGGTTCTTCTCGATGACTGGGTTGTTTCCCGAACCTTTGTATACTATCCCGTTTTTTTCTAATGCTGCCTCGCTTTCTCACACTTCGAATAGCCGATAGTATATTTTTTTTTGTATATATCATAGGAGGCAAACGAACAGGCGGGTCACCACCTGATGTGAAGTGATCACCGTCATCCATAGACACTAGCAACACCAGCGGAGTCGCAAGTACGTTGCCAGCCTGTATTGGGGGAGGAAGTAAAACAAGGGGAAGGGAGAGGAGGACGGGGAAGGGGAGGTAGGCATCCGGCGCTCTCACTGACCACCAAACGAAGCGCAACAATGCAAACACTGTTACTTCACGCCGGTTTTTTGAAAGGGTGGTACTACTCCGGGCGAGCCGACCCATTCATGTTGAAACCAGTATTAGCTTCAACATGGCTCTACCGCCATGAATACCATGTATACCACCATAAATCCAGTAAGACAAATCAGGCAATATTTTGAATAATTGTTCTATGATTTAAAGCTTAAACCACAAGAAACAGACATCTAAGCCTTGTGTGAATTCTATATTAATATTTAATTTAAAATTATATTTCCATTTAAGCTTCAAAGAAGGATAATTTCGTCGCCAGTAGGTAAAAGGGTCTAAAACGTGTCAGAGCGTAAAGGTCCAAGATAAGCGGTTTCGAATTATCCTTTTTTTTATTTGTAAAGCCATTCACGACCGCTTTAATATTATGTCGCTTTAATCTTTGTTAATTATGTCGCGGAAAGGATAATTTTGCAGTTTCTTTTCGTAGGCTCTCTGTAGATGTATCGTAATTATCCAGTACTGTCTTATGAAAATTAATTGCCACTGTCAGAGATAAATCCTAATCTAAACTATTCTTTGCTAATATTACAATGGCAAATATGAGTTAAAAACTTGTGGTGGAATATCAATCTTATATCCGCAGGTTGAAACCACAGCATCTAATTGTTACTCGATGATATGCTTTTCTTGCATACAAACAGACAGACAGACAGTCATTTCCAAAAATGATTGAAATGTATTTTATTACTTATTCTAAGATACCTGCAACTTGTTTTTTCATAAAAATTTAAATAACGCATACACGTTAGACTTGCATTCTTATTATATGTATAGATTAAAGAAAGAGTACATTAAAAGTTCTAATCAAACCGAGTAAACTCGATTCAGCGTCACCGGCCTGAACGTGACTGGTTACTTTCGCTCACTATACGAAAACAACTATAGTAAAAATGTTTGCACTTCAAAAACCGTAAAGATAATATATTATTCAGGTAAGTGGAGCCACGGGTAAAGCTAGGCATTATTAATAATTGTAGCATTCCGAATCCCGAATACCAGACTCCTTGAATGTGTCCCTGCATCATGCAACGTCTTAGTACTGCGCGTGCCAGACATAGCTAGACAACGTTAAGGTGCAGTCAGCCATGTTAGTATATTATAATATGGAGTTTCGTGTTGTTTGTCAAATATGAAGAATGTGATATAAAGAACATTAACATTCTTCAATATCTACACACAAATTCTATACTAATATTATAAAGCTGAATAATTTTGTTTTGTTGAACGCGCTAATCTCAGGAGTTACTGCTCCGATTTGAAAAAGTCTGTCAGTGTTAGATATCTCATTTATCTAGGACTATATATATCACGCCAAGACCAATAGGAACGGTTAGCCCGAAATAATATATCCACGCGGACGAAGTCGCGGCCAGAAGTTAGTCATATATAGAAAGACAAAGTTAACTTTTTTTAAGTTATCCTTCTCATGTCATGTCAGGGAAAAAAATTCATTACGCGTTACGCTTTAAACTCTCAAGTGATTAATTATGTACTATTATGTACAATATAAAAATAATTACTGTAGGTTCGCAGATTCGCTCACGTTAGTATATATATTATATATGCCTCAGGATGGGGTTTTTTTTTTGATGGAATGTACATATGTGTTTTTCTGTTCCCCTTGAAAACGTGTACACCAAATTATTTCATGATCGGTTGAGTAGTTAACGTGTCAAAGCGTAATAAATAAACAAGCTCTCTTTCGGATTTATAATATACATATATGCGATTGTGGACTTTTCTGGAGGCATTTTTATATGTGCAAATTCGTACTACATTATTCTGATGTATATCATATGATTTAAGGCAACGTTCATAAGATATAATACATCAAAATTTTCTGTTTCTTATAAATGTCTTATATACATAAACTTTCTCGAAGAAATTCTCTATACGATAGTGAAAATCATATTAAAATCCTTTGCGTAGTTTAGAATAACTAAGGGTACACGCACACAGAAAATATTTTAAAATATTTATAGGTAAATATTACATAAATTACTTTTTTTTACTTATCTAGTAATTAGATTTCAGTTTATTCTGCATTTAATGTGACACCGTTTTTTCAAGTCTTCACTAACCGATTATATATTTGTAGTTACTATAAAGCGTTATTTTGAGTGGAATAATATCCCAAAAGTTATGTTAATTTAAATTTATATAATTTTTTTCGGCTATTTTCACTTTTCTTCTGTGTATACTTTTTAATTTCAAGAAAGGTGACTGAACTATTAATATAGACATGATTGTACAAAAAAAGCAATATTTCAAGAATCAGCCAGTGTACATTAACAGACAGGCTACCAATAATCACCGTTGCTGTGATGTAAATTCAGTTTGAATAATAATATTACAAATAAGCAAAAGTATACCTATAAAGGATTAAAACGATAACTTTATATGTCCCAATTTAGTGGTACGAGCTCGTTAAATATCGTCTGCAACTCTCTCGATATATTTAAAGATCACGTAAGCTACGCTACAAAGGCACAACTTTACATATATATCGATACAAAACATACGACATAAACATTCACTTTGATGCTTGAATTCTTTCATGGAGCGATATTTTCAGAGTCTTTGAGAAATGAGAAATCTTTTGACGGTTGCTCGAGGAAGTCTCGTATTATATGTAATGTTGTATTTGAAGAAATGTTTGGCATTTCAAAAGAGGGTTGAGTGTGGATTTTGTCTCGAACAATATTCCGTCTTTTTATGTGTACGACTGTAGAATGGTACAGCCGCTCTGAAGCTATTACTGATTTCAGCATGAATGGGTCGGCTCGTCCAGGGTAGTACCATCCTCTCACAGAAAACCGATGTGAAGTAACAATGCTTGCATTGTTGCATTTCGTTCGGTCAGTGAGAGCGTCAGAGGCGCACTCTCCTTCCTTTCCTCTTCCTCCCTCTCCGTTCCCCCAACACAGGCTTGGCTTGGCAACGCACTTGAAACTCCACTGGTGTTGCTGGTGACTATGGACGGTGATGATCACTTAATATCAGGTGACCCACCTGTTCGTTTGCCTCCTATGATATAAAAAAAAAGAATCTGCATAAGATTGTACTGTAGAAAAACGTTGGTGGAAACTGTTTGGACAAATGCTTGACGACACTAGATGTTTCAACAGAGTTCTCAAGAATAATATGATGGTAATGAAGCCTGCCTTATCCTCTGATATAAGAAGTGATTGTTTGTTTCACGCCTTAAATACTCAACCGATCGTCATGAAATTTTCCTTACAGGTTGTAAGGGCTTCAGAAAAGCACATAAGATTTATTTTATTCAGTAACAATTATGTTTCCCAGGTTAAATCTATATTAATGCAAGCGAAGCCGCGAGCAAACGTTAGTAATAGACATTTTCTGTAATGAGTGTGACACAAGTAGGAGCGTTCACACGCTAGTTGACAGTGTTTTTTTTTATAGGAATGTATTGTTAACTTAGTTTAAAACTGCCATGATTTTAATACTAGAGACAATCACAAATGGCTATTCTATGTTTCAGGCTTTATAAGACCCGTAACAGTTTTCAAGGTAATTATATTCCAAAACAAAGTATAAAAGCACCTTATCGACTTACCGGATCGTAAGATCAAGCAGTATGTCAAGGTTTTAGTGTCTTAATATCTATAATAAGGAAGATCAATAAGTGAACGAATGTGACGTCTGGGAATAACACCACTCTTTATGCATCCTCTTGAAATGATTGTAAATACTATGCCTTATTGAAAAATATCTATCTATATTATAATAAAACTGTAGCAAGCTCAAATCTGTACATTCAATATTTTTTGAAAATTTTGATCGGGGTAGACTTTGTTATCGATATAGAAGCCAAAAATAATCAGTTTTTGTCTGTCTGTCTGCCTGTCTGTCTCTGTGAACGCGTATAACTCTGAAAGTACTGAAACAATTTTGACGAAACTTGACACAGTGATAACTAATGTTACAAGGTCTCCTCAACTAGGATACTTTTTGTCCCATAAAACGCAAGGAGTTCTCCAGCATAACGGGCAAAAGACAAAAATTTGTAGTTAATGAAATTCTTAATGGATGTTAGTAAATTTTTGGTGATTTGGTGCAGACGAAGTTGCACGGGCTACCTAGTAAACAATAAAATAATAAACCAGATCGAGTCTCTTGGGGGTTTCTTTCGATGATTGGATTGTTTGCCATACCCATGTTAGTTTAGACGTTCATAAATTATTTCTCAGAGCCTAAATTGATTGAAGTATTTTTGATTATGGTTTTAAATGACATCTTATTGGCTTGGAGCTTGATTTTAATTAGAAATGCGATGCTGTTGAAATTTATTTTTTATACTAGGTTTTTGCGTTTGCCTACAATCCCATCTGACGTTAAGTGACCATGTAGTCCAGAATGGTAAACATACTGAACTTAGAACTGGTACTCAAGTGCACCTGTCGGATCGCTGTAACAGGTGGTTGGCAACATATTTTAAGCTTGAAGGTGGTAGCTAGCAAGGTGAACTTCGAAAGAGTCTTACTACCATGCTATGATTTTATTGCGATGTTTTCTATCACGATAAGCTCCGACTGAGCCCTACATTGATCGACATGACATCCAAACACGCTAACAAGTATAATTAAAATAGCTAATTCAAGTTATAGTTCAGTCATAATTAAGCCTTAGTAACGCAACGAGAGTGGTTTCTCTGTATACGTAATACTATTAATTAACAATATTATAAATAATAAGCATTAGTATGAAGTGTACCAATAAAATAATCAATTTATTTTATACTAGCTGTTACCCGCGGCTCCGCACGCGCTTTTTAAAAATTTATTAAAGAAATGTAAAATTGTAAGTGGGTGTGCACATTACAGAAACGCTTTTTCAAAAACATTTGTAACTAAGATACGAACGCCATCTACTGTAACATGTAACGTGTACATTAGATATATGAATACTAATAGTATATCGAATGGGATGGGATTTATCATCAGCAACATACCTGGAACTTCAACCTACTATATACCAAACTCAGTGCTCACTAACACTATATAAGAAAGTAATGAAAATTATAAACTATACATTATCGAACAATATATCTTAAATCTTTTATTTTATAGATAGATATAATATGCCCGTATTGTCGATATACTTAAGTTATTCTTATACGTTGCTATAATAACTGAGTTATGTAGAAGCAAACTTGGTAAATAAAACAATATGGCTGCCAAATTGATCATAAAGATGATATAATTCATATTACATACAAATATGTGACATTCAATTATGTGTATTTATTCTTGGAGTCAGTAAGGCACACGTCTCACGCAGTTGTAACATATTTTTGATCAATTTCACACGGACGAATACATAGGTAGCAGTTAATCACTACATAGTGTACCAATTCAAATAAAAAAAGAATCATTAAAATCGGTTCACAATTGACTAAAATATCGATTAACATACATAAAAAAATACATACAACCGAACATAGTAACCTCCTCCTTTTTCGAAGTCGGTTAAAAAAAAGTCCTCTGTCAGCTTATCTGTTCGCGATAAAGTCAAAAACTACCATTTTCATGCTGTTTTCACCAGTAGATAGAATGATAATTCATGGGGAAGGTTTAGGTATAATTTGTCAAAGTTTTCATTTTATTATCCGGGCGGGACAACGTCTTCCGAGCCCGCTAGTTATCTGCCCGTAAAAGCCCCGTGAAAGTCGGTCCAATCAATTAGGAGATAGTAGGATATTGCGGACAAAGTCTTGAGAAACAAAATAAAATAGTTACTTCTTATAAGGTGAGTTATCTTCCAGTGAAAGTCCCGTGAAAATCAGTTCAAGCATTACGGATATTCCACTGCGGCCGAAGGCGAATAAAAAACCTAAATTACTTTTTATAAGGTCTGTTATCTACCAGTAAATACCCCGTGAAAATCGGTCCAACCATTTTGGAAATAGCCATGCGGACGAAACCGCGGACAAATAAAATAGAATATGTCAACCGCTATAATTTCGGCTATCTGGCAGTAAAAAGTAAAATTCCCGTAAATATAGGTCCAGCCGTTTTGGAGATTACCCGCAACAAACAAACAAACAGAGAAATATACTAATATAAAAATATAGACAAAGTATAAAGAAATTTTTTTTTGTTCATTTGTAGCCTTAGCCATTCATCAAAAAGTTGTTATTTTAATTGTACATACATAAACTTTATTTTTATAATACGTAATAGAGAACAAATAAAAAATTAGAAATAAAAGTAGTATAAACTTTTTCCATAGGAAAACAAAATAAACTTCGAAAATGTTTGCGATAGAAACTTACCACGTTACCATGGCAACGTATATAATACTAACGCTAACGAAATCTTTATTTGAACAATTTTGTTTTATGATTATGAAGACTAAGAAAATAATAATGATGGATAAAATAATGTACGACATATTATATAGAAGATTTGGCGCTTATGCCTTTATTGTAACTTAGACATGGAATAAAATTGATTAAAGGATATATAAGAAATACCTATATTGACAACTTCAGAATTGGCAGTATGGATTAATTCCTTCGCCTGTCCTATTGAACGAATATTATTACTACTACTAACGAAATCTCTCAAAAGGAAAAAAGTGCCCGATTTTGAAACGTTCTTCATTGGTGCTCTGCTTCTATTGGTCTTAGCGTGATGATATATAGCCTGTAGCCTTCCTCGATAAATGAGTTATTTAAAACCGAAGGATTTTCTCAAATCGGACTGGTAGTTCCTGAGATTATTAATTACTTTTTTAAGGTCTGTTATCTACCAGTAAATACCCCGTGAAAATCGGCCCAAAGTAATGCGGACGAAGCCGCGGACAAATAAAGTAGAATATGTCAACCGCTATAATTTCGGTTATCTGGCAGTAAAAAGTAAAATTCCCGTTAAAATAGGTCCAGTCGTTTTGGAAATTACCCAGGACAAACAAACAAACAGACAAAATATAATAATATAAAAATATAGACAAAGTATAAAAAAAGTTTTTTTTGGTCATTTGTAGCCATATCCATTCATCAAAAAGTTGTTATTTTAATTGTACATACACAAACTTTATTTTTATAATACGTAATATAGAACAAATAAAAAATTGGAAATAAAAGTAGTATAAAATTTTGAATACGAAAACAAAATAAACTTTGAAAATGTTAGCGTTGATACTTACCACATAACTTCAGAATTGGCAGTATGGATTAATTCCTTCGCCTATGAACTATTTGAATAGGAAAAAAAAACTTTGAAAATGTTAGCTTTGATACTTACTACATAACTTCAGAATTGGCAGTATGGATTAATTCCTTCGCCTGTCCTATTGGACGAATATTATTACTACTACTTACTACGTTACCATGGCAACGTATATAATAATAACGTAATCGCTCAAAAGCAAAAAAAGTGCCCGATTTTGAAACATTCTTCATTGGTGCTCTGCTTCTATTGATCTTAGCGTGATGATATATAGCCTATAGCCTTCCTCGATAAATGAACTATCTAAAACCGAAAGACTTTCTCAAATCAGACTGGTAGTTCCTGAGATCATAGCGTTCAACCAAACAAACAAACAAACAAACAAACAAACAAACAAACTCTTCAGCTTTATATATTAGTATAGATAACAAAACACTTAAATAAAGGATTAAGTAAAATATCAAAATTTAAATACTAGAAACAACAACAAAATTATCATTCCATGTTTCACGCTCACTAATGCCAGGAACAGTTTTTTAGGTAATACTCTTAGGTAATACTCTTAGGTTGTATAACAAAGTCCCAAAGCACATTACTAATTTGTAAGATAGTGAGTTCAAGAACCATGTCAAGTGGCTTTTAATGTCTAAAGGCTATTATAGGGTGGATCAATATATGAACGATGTTGACGTCTGGAAATGTCGCCCCTCTCTGTGCATCCACCGGAAACGAATGTAACTATCTTTGTTTTTATTTAATTTTTTTTAAAATCGTATTTAAGAATTATAAAATTGTGGGACTATGTACAATTATAGAAATGCTCTTTAAAGACAATTGTAAGTACGACGCGAACGCCACTAAAAGTAACATGTAACGTGTACAGTAGATATATAAATACTTACAGCGTGCTAAATGAGATTTATCATCAGCAACATATTTGGAACTGTAACCCACCATAAAACTACCTCAGTGCTCACTTACACTCTATAAGGAACTAATGAAACAATAACTTAAAATATTATTATAAAGATTTACATTTAATATACATTACCATTATTATAATTAAGATTTTGTGACTATACAAAAAATATACGCTTGTCTGTTCCGGAAGAAATTGTATTATGGAACTCTTTACGTAATACGTTTATAATCTAAGATCTTATTAGGAAGACCTCTATATCATTAAAGTTATTAATAATTATAATGTGGAATTGTAAACAATAAGCCCGATAAATCCCGTGAAAATCGGTCTTACCGTTTTGGAGAAAGCACTGTGGGTGAATTCGCGGTTAACAGCTAGTATAAATTAAAGTTACTTGAATTACTTTTTATAAGGTCAGACATTTGCCAGTGAAAGTTTTGTAAAGATTGGTCGAACCGTTTTGGAGATAGCGCTGCAGGCGAAACCACGGTTAACAGCTAGTATAAACTAAAATTTCTTGAATTACTTTTTATAAGATTAAATATCTTTCGTGCAAGTTTCGTAAAGACGGGAGTAACCGTTTTGGAGATAGTATTGCGGACGAAGCCACGGTTAACAGCTAATCTAAATTAAAATAAACTAAATTACTTGCTATGATGTCCGCTATCTGCTGGTGAAAGTCACGTGGAAATCGGTCCAACTGTTTTGAAGATAATGTGGCAAACAAAGACGCGGTTAACGGATAGTCTAATTTAAAGTAGCCTATGTAACGCGCTGTATTTTTTTCTATCTGCCAGTGAAGTTCCCGTCAAAATCGGTTCAGCCGTTTCGAAGATTACCCGGAACAAACAAACAGACAGAACGACAAAAATTTTAAAAATTGCATTTTTGTTATCAGAAGCGTGTATACCTTCATACCCAATCAGTCAAAAATTTTTATTTTGATATTACATGCAGACACTTCATTTTTATTATATGTATGTTGAGTTTCTTGCCGGTTCTTCTCGATGACCGGGTTGTTTTCAGAACTGGTGATAGCTTTGATTAATTAATAAGCGCCTTTTCAGGGCATAAATTGAATTTAGTATTTTTTGTTTTTTTGATAACATAATTTTTGGACAATTTTTTTTTTACTAAGTGAATCTTTTTTTTCTGTAATAAGGCTATATAACTCTACTCCCTTGTTTATTTCATAAATAATTCAACTACAAAAATTACCACATTATATCATGAAAAAAATTTATCTTGAAAACTTATTTAATCTTGTCAAAGCGTCTCTCTAAATCCAAAATTAATCTTTAAGCCAATGAGAAATACAAGAATATTTTCTAAAAAGGTAAACAAAATCACTCGCCAAAAATTCATGTTATATCAAAAACAACTTTGACTTTGAAGACGTCAAGACACTTAGATATTGCTTTTTCAGAGTGTTTACCTCAAGGGACTCGTTCTGTACACTTTTATGTACTTTTCATAACTGCTTCGAGTACTGTGATAAGAAATTTACTTTATCCCTCATGATCCTTAAACGTTTAGAATTTCTTATAAGATTCTATAGCCCCAAGTCACACATTTTTTAAAAGGGACAGAATTCTGCATAGAAATGTAATCATTATCATCAACTTGTAAGAGATTGACTGGATGTCGTAGGCTTAC
This sequence comes from Antheraea pernyi, assembly GCA_015888305.1. Taxonomy (NCBI): domain Eukaryota; kingdom Metazoa; phylum Arthropoda; class Insecta; order Lepidoptera; family Saturniidae; genus Antheraea; species Antheraea pernyi. Next base: position 5,812 of record MU159867.1, on the reverse strand, counting down.
TAAGGAAGGTATGGGCACAATCACCACGCCAGCCCACGATGTATTGTCCATTTTAAACTCTGAGAAATCCATACTTACAAGAACACTTCTCAGGTTCAGGTTTCCTCACATTGTTTTCCTTCACCGTCTGTCGATAATGTTACCAATTTAAATTAGTAAATGTACGCTAATTCCGAAAATTTAATATGAATGCTGAGATATATAGAAACTCAATTGCCATTTAAAAGATTATTGTAAAAGTTACCATACCTTAAGTCATTATCCATTGAAGGAGGTTTCAATTTTTTACTATGCTCATTGTGATATATAGAAACTCAATTGCCATTTAAAAGATTATTGTAAAAGTTACCATACCTTAAGTCATTATCCATTGAAGGAGGTTTCAATTTTAGACCATGTATAATTATAAAAATGCTTTCTAAACCTAATTGTAAGTATGACACGCACGCCACTTACAACATGTAACGTATACATTAGATATATAAATACTAACAGAGTGTCAAATGAGGTTAATCATCAGCAACATATTTGGAACCTTAATCCACCATATTAGTACCTAAATGCTCACTTACACTGGAAAAGAACTAATGAAACAATGAATTAAAGATGTTATTATGATGATATAATATGCCCATATTGTCAATAAGTAATACGTTTATGGTATAATATCTTTTTATAAAGCCCCCTTCTATCTTCAAAATTACTACTAATGCTCAATATCGTGTATACTTTCGTACCCAATCAGTAATTTTTTTTTATTTTGATATTACATACAGACACTTCATTTTTATTATATGTATGTATAGATAGATATAGATAACGTATTAGTCTCCGCGTGGGACTTGGAACCTTAATCCACCATATTAGTACCTAAATGCTCACTTACACTGGAAAAGAACTAATGAAACAATGAATTAAAGATGTTATTATGATGATATAATATGCCCATATTGTCAATAAGTAATACGTTTATGGTATAATATCTTTTTAGAAAGACCCCTTCTATCTTCAAAATTACTACTAATGCTTATAATGTTGAATTGTATACAATGAATGAGCTGACGTCTTGAAATCTTGCATAAATATAAATCACGATATAAATCTTTCTATCTGTGTAAGCAGTTTTTAATATTTGACAATTTAAATACTGCTCATTGAACTCGATAAATATTCTTATATGTCACTATGGTTCCTGAGCTATGTAGTCGAAACCGCAGTCAATAAAACAATATGGCCACCAAAATGACCGAAAAGGCAATATAATTCAAATTACATATATATATATATATATATATATGAATTTCAATTATATTTATTCTTAGAGTCCAGTTTAACGCACATGTTTAGAGTGAACAATATATTTTTGCTAAATTTTATGCGGACGAAGTTGTGGGTAACAGCTAGTCTAAAATAGAGTAACCTTAATTACTTTTTATTATGTCCGCTATCTGCCGGTGAAAGTCTCGTAAAAATCGGTCGAACCGTTTTGGAGATAGCACTGCAGGCGAAGCCATGGTTAACACCTAGTATAAATCAAAATTATCTTAATTACTTTTTACAAGGTTAGCTATCTGCCAGTAAAAGTTTCGTGAAGATAAGTCCAACCGTAGTGGAGATAGCACTGCAGGCGAAGCCACGGTTAACAGTTTACATAAAAATAAAAAATTACTTTTTGTGATGTCTTCTATATGCCAGTGAAAATTTTGTGAAAATCGGTCCAACCGTTTTGGAGCTAGAATTGCGGACGAAGCCGCTGGTAATAGCTAGTCTAATTTAAAATAGCCTAAGTAACCCGTTGTAATTTTAGCTATCTGCCAGTGAAATTATTGTTAAAATTGGTTCAGCCGTTTCGGAGATTACCCGGAACAAACAGAAAGACCGATCGACAAAAATTTTAAAAATTACGTTTTCGTTATCAATATCGTGTATACTTTCGTACCCAATCAGTAATTTTTTTTTATTTTGATATTACATACAGACACTTCATTTTTATTATATGTATGTATAGATAGATATAGATAACGTATTAGTCTCCGCGTGGGACTTTGTTTGCGTGAATGCCTTTATAGATTATTAGCTTTTGCTCGCGGTTTCGCTTGCGTGAAGGTAAATTTAACAAATAAATTACAGCCTAATCCGGGACGGGTCCCTATTTCATATAATAAAGAGTTACCTTATCACCATGATGTTATGGTTTGAAGTCGTAAAATATATTAATACAAAACAGGAACTGGACTTCTATTACGCAGATTATGTCAGCCAAAGGTATCTCTTTTATTACCTGACACGGATATCTTAATTCGGCCGGCACCCGGTTACCTGGTTGCCAGGTAATCCGGTATAAACCGGATATCTTTGTAGTGCCGAGTAAAATTACCCCAAAAATCTGGTTGTAACTTTCAGGTAAATCCTTTAGGAATACTTGGAGGTAGTTTTCGACCTCGAATTGGCTTCGTTCAGGTCAATCGCTATAGAAGAGAAGTTATATATTAAACTTATATCCCAACCGCGGTTTCGTTCATTTCAGATATAAAATGTATACCGTTTATTTTTTTGTATGGTGTGTATAGGAGTGAATACAAAAAATAACTAAAATTCTATTTACGAATTCTTAATCAGTAGTTTAAAAGCTTCTAACTCTATGGGTTAAAAAACGCTGGAATGTTTAAGAATTTCATATGAATATAACTTAAAAAATACAGTTTATGGACGCTTCTTTAAAACTTCTTTTGGTGCGTTGAACGGTAATTTTTGCAGGAGATAAATTTATAATTTCGCGTCATGATATGCTCGTAAGCGTGACCGACCGTATAATGCTTGCGCGGCTTGCGTCCGACTTGCGACGCGTAGTATAGGGGCCAGTGTACATCTAATATTGATATCTTGTTTTGAGATAGTGCAGTCCATTATACACTCATCAAAAAAGTCTAAGCAACATGTACTAATTTAAATTTTAGGATGGTTCTTCACATTATAACGTTGTATTTTATTTTTATAATATCTTTAGGGTTCTATGATGTAAAAATAACAGCTGTTGTCTTTATAAGTTCTTTTAATAACAGAAATGAACAATATTAGAATATACTGTAGAAACTAAGATACATAAGAAACTAAACTTTTTTCTTACAAAA
>MU159866.1:68393-129753 GCA_015888305.1 Antheraea pernyi | reverse complement strand
TTTAAAAAAAAGTGGCAAATAACTGAGTATGCCTGCAGAACACATTTGATTATAGAAGTATTATATCCCTTGAAAACAGAATCCTAATAAAGTTGAAACTTTAAAAACCATTGAACTATGATCGAATGTCACCCACTAGTAATTAATTATCAAGTTTTAAAATACAGTTAACAAAATTTCTTTTTTTTTCAAAAACGTATAAACGAATAAACCCCCATGATGTTACAATGAAGTGACAATAGTATTTAGGCGCAAATTCACCTGAAAGCTTGCAGAACTTTATGAAGAAACAAATGAAGGGCTAAAGAGAAAAACTAGCAAGTTCATTTTCTTTTTCAATTTGATTTTTTGTAGTTTATGGCCACAAAAATCTAAAACAAGTGTAAAACGCGTTATGGCACATTTTTGTTGTTGTTGTATTTCTTCTTTAATAGTGAATAACTAGCTTAGTCCGTGACATGACCACGTCGGTTATTATTATTATTAAGCATACTTTATACAGAACATATAACATACAACATTCCCTTCAAAATCGTACCTACTAATTGTCCATCATAAAATTTTGTAAATGTGGTTTAGCCAGATTTTCCCTTTAGCCCTTCAAATTGACGAAAATTTAATTCTTGATTTTAAAGAAAAGTCTCCTCCAGAGTGAATACAACCTAAATAAAAGACGAGCCAACACGTGTTCATTATAAGCTTTTCAAGCGGCGATCTTCGCGATACAAGCGCATACAGAGTTCGATTTCGTGCCAAAAACGGTGTGAAATTACGCTAATATGTAGCTGGCGTAGCGCCAAACCTTCTCCGAGTACGAGCAACTGTCACAAGCTCAACTAATATGAGTTTTACTTGTAATTTCAAGGAATTAAGACTTGAATCATTTGCACCTCGTCACAAACTCTCGCAATATATTACCGAGACGAATACGAATGAAATTTGGACAATACAAATGCACAATAACCACTGTATACTACGTTAAACGACACTAATTTTACTATATAATCCAAGTGAACAACTTTGTATGTTCGATTACGTGTAGCTCTTAAATACAAGATCAATGACTTAATATTTTGACAGATTTCCAAGATTTTTGAACTTAAAACTTTTATAGCTATATTAAACAATGAACGAAAGGGAACAGTTACTTTCAGATCGGTGACACGCTGAATCCTGTATACTCAACTCCACTCGTCATCGACCAAGTATACGTGTCATGTACGTTTACTATTATTTATTTACATATAAACACTGATTGATACGTATGAACTTTTAATGTGGCGTGTATTTAATTATAAGTTTTCATTTCTATCGTGTGGTCATAAGCAGTCATCCATTTATTATTTTGTACCTAAGAGGATTATGTGAATTGTTCTTAGCTATATTTAAATCCGATAGGTGGCGCTGTTGTTAAAATGTACATTTCTCTGATTACCTTTTTAATATTAGTTTCATCGATCACTCACATAAAACTTCGCAGCACTTTGCAATATTTTTTAATAAATATACCTTATTAAGTTCTATGAGGAAACAACGATTGCCTCCCGGATCTACTAGTATATCTAAACATACCGTAGAAACTTGAACTAAATTATTTCATAGTCGTCGTTGACATGGCGTTACAGTTCATTGACATTTATTCGAGAAATCGGATTATATTTTTTGCGATAGGACTAGCTGGCGAGGGTGGTATGTCTCAATGACCGGCGATCAATCACAGGCGCGTATCTACGATCAATCATCAGGTGGCACCTTGTCCGCACGATATCCTCTCCAAAACTAACAAATACCGGCGTACTTTAGTACCTTATGAGGTTGCACAGACACACAAACACATATTCAATTTTACTTTTAACCTGTCTTGATAGTAGCCAGTACTTTTATAACTTTAGTTTTATATGTATAGTTTTATAATATTGTTCGGGCATTTTCATATTCTTTATATGTGGGTAGATCGCAATACCGGGCTCGCGCGATCGCGACGCCTACAACGGACAGTTGGGCTCCTTAACCTGTAATGTGAACTTTGCGCTGCGGGGTTTGTTATTGTTTGGTTTATGTGTGGTTTTTTGGCATTCAATTGCAATAATAAACATTTTATAAACATTGTGTGTGCGTGTATGTGACCGTGCATTTAAGAACAACTTTAAGAACGATCTACAGCAGCCAGGTTAGTGTTCTACCTTGTATGAGGGGTATGGAAATACCGAACTGAGGGACAAATCAGGCCATCCCGGGTTCTTTAGATTTTTGCAAAAACAAATATTCTGTTACAAATATAAAAGTAACTCATTGATGTGTGGAAAACAGCTTTGGTTATTGGTTACAAAAATACTGTGATATCTCCACAGTTTTAATAAATAGGAATATTAAAAGAAAACAAATAAGCTAAAGTATCGTTTGTGATTTCAAACTATTAAATAAAGGGTCACGTTATTAACAATATCAAATTATAAAACAATTCATTGCATTTAAAATTTTACACAATCAATTAGTAAATCAATATTTACGTATTACTAACATCCGCCCATGATTTCGCCTGCATTCAATTACAATATAAAACGTGATAACAATAAAATACAGGTTAGCGCTATCTAGTACAGAGTTATGTTATAATATATAGCATAAAATCTTCTCCATGAGAAAACACTAAGATATGCCGATGCTAAAAAGAATGTTAGAGTTTATAGATCTCAGACATAACAATATTCATATTTCAATATATAGTGTTACATAAAAGAGAAGAAAGTAGAAGGTTTACATGTGTATAAAGTAAGCATCATATTTTCTATCTGTTATAATGCCGCATTTATACTCACTGCTACTGTCTCTATAATTATGAAAAATAATAAATTTTATGAAGCACTCTGTTTACAAACGATGCTGGAAAGCTTTCAAAAGTATAGCCTCGCCGTAATAAATATCAATCATACTCCGTTATAAATATTCTTGACAAATTATTATTATTTTTAGACAGCAGTTTATATTCAGAACCGTGGGATTAAGTGAGGCGGCTTGGAGATAAATAATCCGAACACAAAGAGATAAGGCGAGAGGGTCGCGCGGTCTTTTTTCACCAGGTAGATACAGGGGATGAATGATAGCTGTCTCGGAGGACGCTTGTGAGCCCTACTCATTTGTCTGCATACAGTTCGCGTCACTCCTATTGTAATCTAAATTTCTGATAATATTAATAAAATGCTTTATTTATTTATCCCTTGTTGTGTAAAGAGAAAAGCTTTAATGCTCGGATAGCGCACGTTTTATACTCCAATATAATTTATTACGTTGAAGGGGTTTAGAGATATTGTTGGCAAATTTAGGGGTTGTGAGTTTAGCAAACCTACAGTCTGTAATGTAATTATATGTTACAAGTTCTTTTAAACTTTTTCCAATAAAATTTATTATAAACTTATTTATTTACAATTATGGAAAATACAACAGACAAATATATAATAACATTGGAGTAATAAAAAGGATACTAGCAATATTAAAAAGTTACGTAACATTAAATATTGTACATTCGAAATAAAAAAATATACAAGAATCAAAGAAAACGTGAAAATTAATTTCAGTTATAAAAACAAAAAATAAACTCTGGGAAAGATAAAAAATGTAATTCAGAAAAATGAAAACTTTAATAGGATATTGAAATTATTTATTATATAAACAAGCTTCTGCCCGCAACTTCGTCCGCGTTGAATAGGTACTTTGAGTTAACGCTAATACGCAGCGGAAGCTCTCAAAAGGAAAAAAAAACTATTTTGAAACATTCTCCATTTGTGCTCCGCTCTTATTGGTGTTAGTGTGATGATATATAACCTATAGCCTATCTCGATAAATGAGCCATCTAACACTTAAAGAATTTTCTAATCGTATCAGTAGTTCCTGAGATGAGCGCGTTCAACCAAACAAACAAACAAACCCTCCAGCTTGATATTATCAGTATAGATTACTACTCTTCTCTGGTACGTAACTCGAGCCGTCATTCAAATTACAATAACTTTTGACAGAGTAGACCGATTTTAATGAAACAAAGACTAAGTTACTCTCGAGAATATGCTATATGATGTGTGGGTTTGTTCTGAACCCAGTACTTTATCAGTGATGCGTGTTCATACAAACAGACAGACATTTCTAAAAATGATTAAAACGTATTTTATTACTTATTCCTAGACACCTGCAATTTTTTTTTTTCACAAAAATGTAATAAGTACGGACATGTACATTCTTATTATATGTATAGAAGGTATAGATTATGAAATAATTTGCTGATAATATTTTAAAAGTCACACATATACAATACGTTACATTGTACTTTTGTATTTAAAAAATCGATAGTCAAATATATCTAATGAGATGTGTTTAGATGCGAGCTCATATTACAATCGAGTTATACGTATACTAGGGTTCAAATGGTAGATAATATTTTTGTAAGTTTTAAGAAGAAAAACGTCTTAGAAAATTGATGTTTAAAATAGATGTTGAAATGTAGAGACTCCAGCAAGGAGGAAGATGAGATATGAATATGCAGTAGTTTGTGAAGAAATACAAATAGTCATCACTATTAATAGTTGTCTTAATTCGATAGATTTGTACATATTATTATTTTTACATGCATATGAAAACATTATGAAATTGCCTTGAGTTCAAAATATATTTATTTAGGGCGTTGCACGATCATATCGTTCGTCGCGCCTGTCGTTAGTTGTTACGAAATACATCCCAAAAAGTATATTACTGGATATAACTTCGAAAGCTTTGACTAAACCTCTCCTCGAGTACGGAGCGGAATGTAACCAGGTTTCGTCTCCAAACAATGAATAAACCGTTATATTTATTATTCAAATAAATTCCAGGGAACGAGCCGCCGCGACGCGACGCCGCGTGTCTTAGGTATTAACTTTTTTTACCGACGGCATCTTTAGATTTCCAACTTGATGTAGGAGGGTTATATTTTTTCCAGAGAGAAATAACTTCTGCGAACCTTGTCTCGTCTCACTTTGGGCTTTTTATACATTTGAGGACAAATATTATTTCATATATTTGTCTGTAACAATGAAAATGTTTCGAGTAATTTCTTGCACACGTCTGGTAGTAAATAACAGGTACAATTTTATTTTCAATATAAATTTCCTTCTTTAAGTTGGTTAAACTTGCTCCTTAGGCAAAACGTTAAGTAATATATCACGAAGTGCAAGACGTATCAGGTTGGCGCAGCGCCAACTCAACACGAGTCTGAAACCATGTTTTATTTCCTTTACACTTACAAACACCGCTTCCGACTGCTGTTTTAAGTTTAGGTGCACCTATTGTTGAACGTTTCAATCGAAAAAATCGCTTTCTTCTTTCTTCTTTCTGTCCACTTCATATTGAGATAGGAACAGTAGGAAAAATACATGTTCTTTTTCTAAAAGATTTACTAGAATTACCTAACCATTGAAAATACCTCTAAAAGCCAATTTTAGTATAATTAAATCACTGAAAAGAATCTTGTAAGATAACTATATCAAAATAATTAAGATTAATACAACACAGTCCATAAATTAACTGCTACTACAACGTCTTAATTTTTATTTATGTTATTTTTGGTAATAAGTCTCTAATAGATTATTACTGCCACTGTCGAGTAGGTAATGATATTCCAAGTTTCTTGTGATCATTTCAATGAACTAACAAGATGGTGGCCGTCGTGTTAGACTTATTCAAGGGAGTTTTTGTGGCAAGGCAGAATACATGCTCCGTAGTATTATTTCTCATTCATTTCACTTGTACACAATAACCGAAGTATATTATCTAAAGCACCACCAATATTACAAAATATAGTGCTAAAATAACACAAAATTATGAAATATAAAAACCATTATATTACATTCCAATAGTCCGCCAAGCTCACGTCTTAATTTAAAGATTGCTAAGTCTAGAAATTAAAGTCCTAAATAGACAACTGACGCATTAACGCGCACAACACGCGAGGATCGAAATTACAAACACGTATTTTTATTTAGTTGTATTGAGCGCTACACGCCTACTAGATTACATTATATTTATATGTAACACGAAACTAAATGTTCACATTAAATACGGCCATATTCCTGAGTATTTATTACAGTTACAATGATAATAAAGTTAACGTTTCCAGTGTACGACACGAAAATACTCACTATAAAGCCTCTGAATAGTAGTACTGTGATAACAAAGTAAATTATAACTACGATAAAACTTAAAGAATTAGCTTCGTAAAACATATTTACTAGATTTTCAACTATTTTTAATTGTATTGTTTACAATTTAAGCATAATTTATATATCTAAATAAACTCACAAAGAGTTATGGAAAAAAATTAAATATATAAAAAAATAGTACCAACTTGAATACGTTTGTAATACCCCTAATTAATGAAACACAGTGTCTTCTAGAGATGCCAGATGTAGTATATCTACCAGAAATTTGACTATCGAATTTCGAGTTATACCTGAGAATAAAATATTCAAAATCTTAAAAACTGATATAATCCGAATCGGTAATTAGAATATTCTGGTCCTCATTATAAATCTAACCTTTTATATTCCTTCCTTAAAATGGAATATAATACACAGGGCGCACTAAAAGTTTCTAGAACCAAACACTTACACTAAAAACTAATTAGGATATTAGATAATGGAACTCTTTGGCTTTAAAATGCAGCTTGTTACATCTATTTGCCACTTTTATCGTAGTGCCATTTTAAATTTTGTATGTTAACATTACCATGTATTTGACTTATGAAAATTATCGTATTATGATGTAGTACAATTTTAAACTGCTTTTGTCAATAAAGTATCATGCACATTGAATGTTTCTAGTTGGTTTGTAGAATTTCAACGCGTTCGTGTTACTCTCCCTTGCGAATTTTCATAAAGGTTAGTCGCCAGTGTGAACAACAAACACATCAATTATCACTATACGCCGTATGATCGAAACAGACAGGCATATATCATATCATGAAATTCGGGCATCCTTAGGTATAGGCATGATTCAGATGTAATCAATCTTACAAAAAACGTTTGGGTGTGAAAAAACTGATCGCGAAGGATTTTTCACAACTTAATTGAGGCTTAATAAAAACGGATCGCGTCACTTGGTGTAATGCCCTGCTTACCAGATATAACGAACGGTCGTCAAATTTGGTGTGGGGCATAGCAACAGATCACTAAACATGTATCTACTGCTAATAACAAAAAAAAACAGCAACTGTTTGGGTCTTTCTTGGTGATCCGAAACCGAAATCCGACTAAAGTATCGCCACCATTGACAAGTGACAATCTTTTCAGAATTGGCTTATTCGTATGGCAAAATGGATTGAAGTTAAGGGATAATAAGTTCAGAAACAATAAATTAATTTATGACCTGTCATACTATTTTCTTCTTATTGATTCCAGAAAATGTTCAGCGCGTTCCACGTAATAGGCACAGTGGTTGAACTGAATAATAAGAAGTGTAATTAACAAGAATAATATTAGGTACAAAATATCATTCAATCTGTAATTAAAATTTATCACGGATTTCTATTTTTATAATAACAAATATTTAGATAAAACTGATTAGTTTATCAATTTATTAACACCATTATAAACATCAATATTACTGTTAAAAATGAAATAATTAGATAACTAACATTAATTGTAAAAAACCGTAAAAACCAACTCATTAATGATTTGTTATCGTATCATTTGTTAGAAATACGATAACAGTTGTAATAGCTTTTATTAATTAATTAGTATATGTTATTTAGTTACACCACATACACAAATGTTATCGACATAAAGGTAAATATAATATGAAGAGCTGATTAAAAACGTATCAGGCTTTATAAGTAGCGTAGTTTATTTATAAAATTAAATTATTTTACAATATTTAGATTACAATGTATTCAATGAATGTATCGATATAAATATATGTATATTCTATCGAAATCGTCACATCTCTAACTCCAAAAGTACCTATACGTAACGTTATTAGTTGATGAGCATATGGGATTAGAGAGTCGAAATTAAAGTCTGAAAGGCAACGATAGGGCCCGCGGGGCTGACCTCTTGTGAACAGGGTTGAGTGCTTAGCCCCGACAAGGTTATCGGTAATTCGCTTAAACGATCCATTTAAGTGCTTTCGCAGCTTATTTTAAATCACATGTGTATAACACATACGCAGAACGTTTCAGACGTTTTTTTGTCTCGAAATGACTACGCTATTGACCTAGCAAGGTCTTAACAGCTTCAGATAACGTTTCAGACGCGTTAGTGTATAATCGTATGGATGATATTTGTAAGACAAATTACTTCTAGTATTCACACCAATGTATCAACGTTACAGGATAATATAATATTCTATAAATGTTGGATGCACCTTTTTTCTGCTATCGTTTATTTTATTAGTAATATCAAAAATTGACTCTTGCGCAACTATTTTAGATTAGTTTTTGAACTTTTGTTTTATTTTATTGCCTTTACGGCGGCGTCATTTTAATTATAATCCACAAATCGTGTAATTTTACAGTACAGTAATTGTAACAAATTATTATCATATAAGATTAGCTACAATAACAACAAATGAGTACGTAGCACTAACGAGTTATATTAAAATGAATACCATTAAAACTTTTTCATGAATTGGAGATTATATGATGGGGGCTATGACAATTAAAATCTCTTAATAATGTGGAGTGCTGGACTCAAGTGAGTGCTGGACTCAGGTCTGACAATAAACATACTGCAATTAATACAATGACATATTCACACAGGCACGCAACTGGTGTAATAGTTATGATGTGATATGTGTGTGATGTAATACAAATAAAAAGATACAGTAATTATAGACGAGATAAGAGATACGTGTAACGATTATTATACAAGTTACAAGCAAAATCTACGGGCAACGACTCTACGATCAATTGTACTATACAAAACTGTATTGTACAATACAGAGCAAATTGTAAGTATTGCGGATAGAGCTTTCTTACAACTGCCTCAAATATATATACAATAATCATAATATATGTGAGCACAAACAGTACAACCCCGTACTGTATTTCTGCCTATTATGAAAGAGATATGCGTAAATATACATATAATAATAGCTCGTAAAATACTCATAGAAATGATAGGTATAATACTTGTATCGAACATTCGTTTGGTACACTATAAAGACCTAGAGTAAACAAAACTGCCACATCTATTCCTCAAACGAAATAGTTTCATTTTATACAAGAGTTTCCAATATCAAATCTCAAGAGGTGCATTTCTGTGTGGACAAGGAACTTTGAACAAATAATACCTCTCGTTCGCGACAAAACGATACCAATGCACTTGCTTTTATACGAGTAGTGTATACAGTGAGTGCGTACAAGCCATAAGAGATCTAAATTTTGTAAATATATATACAATTGAAAACGTTCAATGTACATGAACATGTAAATGAATTTAAAATAGTTACAGTTAGATATTTTTTACATATAAATAACCTAGAGGTGAATTTATAAACTAATAATAGGAGAGCAAACACTAATAATAAGTAAACTAAAATATTTTCTGAACTGATTACCTATAGAGAAATATGTTTAACTTACTCAATAGTTGACCGATTGTTAATAATGACGATAAATAGATAAATTATTATCTATATTTACTTATACTAGTGGTCGCCCAGTGGTCGACATTTGACGATAGTTCATTTATTTTTTTAAATTTGAACTTTAGTATGGCTCTTTTGTCAAAGGTTATATATAACTTCTATAATTGTTGGAACGTGAACGCAACCTCATCACATTGTCTGTTGCTCTCTCTGGCAACACTACTTCTGTTATTATGTCAGATGTAACTTCCTTTTTCCTTTCATTGTCATTCCGTCCGCGCATCGTGTTTTATTGTTCCTTGCTAGCTAATCGCATCCTACACAATAATCAACAGTTATACACAATATCAACAATAATCAATAATCAAAGGTTTTCATCATGGCAACTCAGTTATTGCACCTTTTTTTTCTAAATTATTATACCATTAAAAAATCTACGTCTAAATGAAAATTGAAATTAATTATAAATTTGAAACAAAAAACAGGCGGTTACAAAAGGTGATAAGGCTCTCAAATTGTAAGTAAACATAGCTTTACGAAAATAAATAAATTTATCGCAACTCATGACACAATTTTTATTTAATTTACATACACAAATCAAATCAAAATACTCTTTATTAAATTTAGGCCCTGAGAAGGGACTTATGAACGTCAAAATTAACACATACACGACACCATGGGTGTGTGGTATTTCTGGGTGACATTGAATCATGAGGAATAGTGATATGCCCAGTATCATCGTTTGGAAAAGTAATAAATACGCAATAAAATCCAACGATGAATCCAAAACAAAGATGTTTTTAATATCACCATTAACTTTTTAAAATGAATTCATTTTTGTTCAAAATTCATCGTCAACTGAACTAAATATAACTACTACATCAGGTTGAACTGCATCATTGTAACCGCGGAGATCTAAGTCATGGATTACTTTTATGAGCATACAAATTTTCTTATTTTGATTTTCAACTCTCTGACAATGATCCTTCATAGCAATAAAGTACTACATAATCATTAAAATAAAAAGCATTACTGCGCTTTAATTCGAAAGAAATTTCATGCATTATGCTATCATTGAATATTCGATTAAACTGTTCCTGGAATATATAATTAGCAGCAGTGTCCACATGATAAAAATATAATTGGGCATAATATGGTGAGCGACCATATTCAGCAGTCATTGGACCTGCTCTGTGATAAAAATATATAGAACTGTATCGGAAAATTTAGCTTCTTAGCTAACCACACGCATATGATGAATATGCAATTATATTTGTGAATGTTTACAAAGTATTTTTTTGGGTTATATTTTATTGAATCATCATTTAAAGTGAGTCCACCATAAAAAGATATTAAAATACTAAACATTAAAATATTGACATTGACTTAAGGCTGGTAATATTGAATTTGACATTCAATAAGACCAAAGATAATAGTTATTATTTCAGTGGTTTCATATTTATTAAAGATATATTATTTATCAATTAACAATTAATGTTTGTTATGAATTTACATATTATATTGTTATAAAATTAACCTATAATTTGATCAGTTAATTTCAAAGGCCATACGTAAGGTATGGAACGTAAGTCATGTTAAAAATATTTAATGTAGCATGAAAAATGGTAATTGGAACGTAAGAGTAAAATGAAGGATATCAAAATGTATTTTTCATTTACATGTGTGTATATGTTGTGTGTCATTCAAGCTGTAGTGTGGGTAATGTATATTTCAATTAATTTATTGTATTTTTAATGTATTTTATATTTAACAAAATAGCTTTGTGCTCTTCTCCGCCATATAAACTTTAACTGTGCTAAATTTCAAGTTCATCCGTTCACGCAATTCGTTTAAAAAAAGGTACAAAGTTTTGACTTCACGTATTAATATATAAGATACTTGTATATGGAATTCATTTTTGTTCAAAATTCATCGTCAACTGAACTAAATATAACTACTACATCAGGTTGAACTGCATCATTGTAACCGCGGAGATCTAAGTCATGGATTACTTTTATGAGCATACAAATTTTCTTATTTTGATTTTCAACTCTCTGACAATGATCCTTCATAGCAATAAAGTACTACATAATCATTAAAATAAAAAGCATTACTGCGCTTTAATTCGAAAGAAATTTCATGCATTATGCTATCATTGAATATTCGATTAAACTGTTCCTGGAATATATAATTAGCAGCAGTGTCCACATGATAAAAATATAATTGGGCATAATATGGTGAGCGACCATATTCAGCAGTCATTGGACCTGCTCTGTGATAAAAATATATAGAACTGTATCGGAAAATTTAGCTTCTTAGCTAACCACACGCATATGATGAATAATATAAAACTGTATCGGAAAATTTAGCTTCTTAGCTAACCACACGCATATGATGAATATGCAATTATATTTGTGAATGTTTGCAAAGTATTTTTTTGGCTTATATTTTATTGAATCATCATTTGAAGTGAGTCCACCGTAAAAAGATATTAAAATACTAAACATTAAAATATTGACATTGACTTAAGGCTGGTAATATTGAATTTGACATTCAATAAGACCAAAGATAATAATTATTATTTCAATGGTTTCATATTTATTAAAGATATATTATTTATCAATTAACTATTAATGTTTATTATGAATTTACATATTATATTGTTATAAAATTAACCTATAATTTGATCAGTTAATTTCAAAGGCCATACGTAAGGTATGGAACGTAAGTCATGTTAAAAATATTTAATGTAGCATGAAAAATGGTAATTGGAACGTAAGAGTAAAATGAAGGATGTCAAAACGTATTTTTCATTTACATGTGTGTATATGTTGTGTCGTTCAAGCTGTAGCGTGGGTAATGTGTATTTTAATTAATTTATTGTATTTTTAATACATTTTATATTTAACAAAATAGCTTTGTGTTCTTCTCCTCCATATAAACTTTAACTGTGCTAAATTTCAAGTTCATCCGTTCACGCAATTAGCTTAAAAAAAGGTACAAAGTTTTGACTTCACGTATTAATATATAAGATACTTGTATATGGGATGATATAGATGTCATGTCTACGTTGAAATAGTTGCCTTTCATTTAAATTAAACCAAAATTAAAAGTTTCGTACTTATATGTATATATGAGTACAATGGAGGAAAGTACACCTAAATTGTTTATTAAAACCTATCGGTCAATCAAAATGAACAACTATGAATATTCGATTGAAGTATAAGTAATATCGAATATTGAAATGCGGTTGCATGCGAGGGCAAATACTTTTTGTTCGATACGTGGACTAGTACTTCAAACATTTTTAAATGAACTCGCAATCAAGTGATAAGTGTATGATAACAAAAAATAATAACTTTTTTGTATTGTTCAAATGTATATTTTGCTTCATAATTAGTACATAAAATACTACCACATAAATAATTTCTAAAGAATTTTAGAAATAAAGATATTTTTATTTGTATTAAATTGCAACCTACTCTTATCTTAACTTATCTTATAAATCTTTCGTTTTTTTACCACTTTAATCGAAAAGAATAGCCTCTACAAGAAATATACAAAAATTCGAAATACTTCATGGCACACGAGGAACTTAATTTTCCACCTTAACTTAATTCATTTTTCTTAAATTATTCAGACAAAAACCTTGTACACCCAGAATAACAGAATAAATAAGAAGTATAAAATAATATAAAACAATCGATTATTATTTGAAGAAATAAAATCACGAGTTAAAAAAACCGCATTTAAGTTATAACTTGGACCGCGACTCGAGTTTATCGAGTGCTTGAAACCGTTGCAAACGCGCGCTCAACAATCGTTATTGCAACGGTTTCAGTTTCATATCGGAACTACCTTACTTCATTTTTCAAGAAATCATTCCATTCAGTTACCGTGAGACATTTACTTTTATATTATACTATATATACAAGCTACGCCTGCGGTTTCGTACGCGTTCGTTATTATTCATTGTAATAAATAGTATAGTTCTACCAAAATATTATATATAACGATTTTTTATAATCTATTTACGCAAGTTTGATTTCATTTCACCGATTTTTATAAAACCATTTCTGATCGATATTTTTTAATGAGACAAATCTGTGTTCTGTACAAATAAAACCTTATTAGCTTTCTATGGTAAATATGAAAAGTTATATGAAAATTAATCCGCTATAGTTTTTGGCGGGATCTTGAATGTCATGTAGTGGATTTTATATTGTTTGCATAATCTTGTGTTTGAATTAATATTTTGTAATATTGGTGATGTTTTACGTAATATAGTTTGGTTATTGTGCACTAGAGAAGTGGATGGGAAACGATACCACAGAGCATGTACTCTGCTTTGCCACAAAAACTTCCTGGAAAGTGCTAACAAGACGGCCATCAACTTGTTAGTTCATTGAAATTATCGCAAGAAACTTGTAAAACCGTTACCTACTCGACAACGGCAGTAACAATCAGCTAGAAGATTGATTACAACAATATAAAATAAGGGATTTAAGAAAAATCCGCTATAATTTTGTATCTTGGAACAGATACAAAGTGTGATCGTTTAGTGGCGTCGAAAACAAGTTGAATGGTCCTCAAACCGTAGAGTTCATCGATGACCAACTTTTATCGAAAATCTCTCAAAATAAATCCATTACTGTTGTTGTAGTTAATAATATATTTTAAGGATTCATATAAAGAACTTTAAAGCTGATATGTCATGCCATGTTACTGTTTTATTTACTAAGGTCATTAGAGTCACTATTGGCCTTGTTGCTTCAGATGTTGAACAATATAAAAAATATCTGAATATTAAAAAAAGAGTTTTTTGAAGTGAAAATTTCTTTATGCTCGTATTTTTGGCAGGGGAGAAATTTATAACTTCGCGTCATAACATGCTACGTAAGCATGACCGGCCGTATTACGATTGCGTGGCTTACGTCAAACTAGCGACGTACAGTATAGGAGCCTGTATACATGTAATATTGACATTTTACAGCTCATCAGCCGTCTGATTGATATCATTACATAGTATAAAACAAAGTCTTCTGCCAGGTCTGTCTGTCTGTTCGCGATATAATCAAAAACTACGGTACGGTTTTTCTTGCAAATCTCACTAGTAAATAGAGTGATTTACAAAGAACGTTTAGGTATTTAATTAGTCTAGGTTTTTCTCTTATTATCAGAGCGGGACAACGTCCGAGGAGCCCTATATAAAATATACTATATAAAAATGTATACAATTATTGCTCTGAGTGCGAGTAGATATGAAAACTACACTAATGTTAATAATTTCAATCAACAAATTTAAATATTGTCATTCTATAATTTATATAAAAAATCAAAAGAGGAAATATTTATTTAATTATTTTCAGTTTTCACTTCTGTCGGCAGTCTTTATGACTGCCTCGACTTTTTTAAATATAAAACCGAGTCTTTTGAAGAAGGAACTCAATCTGAGTTACCGGAGCAACCGAACACCGCCCAACAAAGCGTCGCTTTATACGAGAACAAAATTACAGAGCTTCCTCGAACTTGATTCATATTTAAAAAAAGCCTTGACCATTTTGTTTTGTTTTACGCGGAGGATCCTTTGAACACGTTGATTGAGAAACTCGATATTTATGTTCAAAACGCCGCCAACATTATCACATACAATACTTTTGTTCATATTTTATTTCATAAATAAACTACACTAGACAGGTCTAGATTGAATTAATTTATTCTCGTCTAAGTTTAAATCTATGAGACCTGTTTTTACGTGGAGACGCTTTTTGCGCTCCCCATTTTCTACAATTTACCACTAAGTAGCGCTGGCTATCTTTTATTGTTCTTTACACTGTGTTTTAAATTAGACGAAGTCGCGGGCAATTGTTAGCATTATATTTAAAAATATATATATTTTATGCATTAAAAAATACAATAAACCCGCTGTAATTCTTTTTTCGTAGTTAAAGACTTCCATTGTGTTATAGCAATAGAAGTTTACAGAATAATTCTAACTATTATAATATACAACAACGGACACTTATATACGCAATGCAATTAAAATACATAATTATTGCACTTTATAAATTATTTAAGACTTCAAATGTTTACTAAAATATGTTAATGTTCACTTACAAATAAATGCTTGAGCTGACCTGAGGTAGATAAGGGTGGGGCCTTAACTTCACAGCGTGGCTCGCGTCTAACTTCCCCAACGAGTAGGATGGTGAATGCGACTAACAACTACCATTGCCACTCACATATTTGTTTATCATTGCACTAATCATTTACAACCACACAACTGTGTAGTGGTAGTAGTGTGCCACACCGTAATATTTCGTGTATTATAAATGATGTAGGAAAAAAAGGCGGAAAATAGATAAGTAGCACGCTAAGTTATGAAATTATACTTGGTCTCTCAACTACTGAAATACACCAGGATATATTTGGATTGGGTGTTTGACGATAGATTATCAAAGCGATGGTGGTATTTTGTGCGCAGATTTATTTCAATTTTTAAAGAGTGGACGTGTAGCACGTAGGCCACTACGTCGTAGCGTGAAAGCACAATAACGTAGCAAGCCGCTACTGTATCTACTAACTATATCGAATATAAAATACATGACGTATGTAGAGTTTATTAAATTCTACTAGCAATTCATTGTTACATAATGACTTAAGAATCAACTTACTCCCTAAATACTTGCACAAAATATATCTATAGCAAAACCTTTATTTAATTAATAAGACAAACTATCTTTCGACATCTATACTGATCTTTATAATATAATTCTTCTGTCCGTGTGTATGTAACTGAACTCCTTCTAAACGACTGGACAGCTATTGATTTTTTTTTGTGTGTGTTCTAGTGGATTCAAGAATGGTTTAGATTAACAATTGGATGCGGTAGGTGGCGCTGCGATTGACTTTTAGGGTTTTTTTTATTATCAAGGCAGGGCAACAAATGCGGACTCGCTAGTAGTATTTATTATAAAGAGGTAAAGTTTGTGAGTTTGGATGTCCGGGGTAATCTCCGGTACCACTAATCCGATTTTGAAAAGTATTTCACTGTTAGAAAGGTATATTATCCCTGAGTGTTACAGACTTTATTTTGGTAAATATATATTTACAATAATGACTCATAATAAATGTAATTAAAATCGGCAAAGATTATATAATGGGGCGTGCGGTGTAGAATGGTTTGAAATAAAGGAATAAAATCTATTTCAAATATATTCATTACTTAGTTTTACAAAAAAAGTCCGCAATATCAAATATCTAAGTTTAATATATCAGCAAAAAAGATGGTATTTATGTAATAAAAGTAAGTAAAATAAATTTTACAAGATAAAGTTTCGATATAGGCTCCACGTATAATTTACAAACTCTTATAAAAATAAATAGCTAAATCAAAATGGAAATTTCATGAAGATGAAGTTTACTTTTTACATCATGTTAATTGATAGAGTCGGGTAGAATATAATCCGGAATAAAAATAATAAGCAATTTGGAGCAGATGAAGTTGCGCGGGTCGTTATATTGTTAGACATATTATTTACAAAACAAATATATCCCACATAAACCAAACAGCTACCGCACATTTCAATTTTACTGCATTCAAAACGAAATATATTTTATAGTATTTGCTGCGGCACGCGCGCGCCCGCAAAATTGTTCACCTGAAAATAATATCTCGTCTCGCACTAGCTTTTGAAATTGCACAATAAAATGTTCCTTTTCTAAAATTTTATGGATTTCCTTTGTGTGTGCCTTGCGGTGAGACATTGAACTTTCATATAAAACTAGTTTCATATGAATATTCTGCCAAATGACAACACGTTATGTAAATGTTCCAATGAAAATATTATTAAAAGCTGCGACCTCCAGTAGAGGAATATGCTAGAGAATAATATTATTCATGGATTCCTCCGGCGCTCGCAAACTCGAATATAAGCGAAATGACATTTACATTCATTTATCTATATCAGTACAAGTCAGGTGTTGAACTTCGTTAACTTTTTGCTGGGTAATTAAATTGCTAACAAGTCCAAGAGAAACTTAGTGACGTTCTCGACTTTTTAATGTTTAATTATAAATACTAGTGATCACCTAGTTACCGAATTTCAATAAAAAGAATCACAAAGCATTTTCTTCACGTGTTAGTATACCTGTGGATATTAGAGTCTACACTTTTTTTCTAAATGATGAAAATCGTACAACTATTGTAGACTAGCCTCTGCCCGCGACTTCGTCCGCGTGGAATAGTTACTTTGAACTAACACTAACACGCAGAAGAAGCTCTCAAAAGGAAAAAACCCGATTTTGAAACATGGTTCATTAGTGCTCCACTCCTACTGGTTTTAGCGTGATGATATATAGCCTATATATAGTTTTCCTTGATAAATGAGCTATATAACACTGAGAGGATTTTAAATCAGACTAGTAGTTCCTAAGACTTCGCGTTATATAAAAGCTCCCACTCATCAATTGTTTGAGAAGAAAATGAATTTATCCCAATTTATTCACCGATAATACTGAAGCTGGTTAATAGTTATTACTAAAAAAAGGGACTCCATTAAAACAGAAGAAGAACTTAACTGTTGTATCTTTCGCTATTTATACATGAGTGTGAAACAAATGAGATCGGATTTTAAACAGAGAGTTATTGAAACTAGTTTATCATTTCAAGCAATACCGGCTTAGCGGTAGCGTAGTCACACATCATGTCCATTTACAGAGATTTGAACTGAACTTTCGATAAAGAGAAACATTATGCTGAAGTCACAACAGTAAGGCTTCTTTTAAAATTCGCCTGGCTAACTAGATTCAACCGTAATTTGTAGAGTTGTTTCGGCAGTCGCATTTGAGAGCCAGTTCTCTTAAGACTTTATTGTATTATAATTTTTTTTTATATTATAGGAAGCAAACGAACAGACGGGTTACCTGATGTTAAGTGATCACCACGGTCCATAGACACTTGCAACACCAGGGGAGTCGCAAGTGCGTTGCCAGTCTGTGTATGTGGGAGGAAGGGGGAAGGGAGGAGGGAGAAGGGAAGGGGAGAGGGGAGGTGGACCTCCGGCGCTCTCACTGACCGAACGAAACGCAACAATGCAAGCATTGTTACTTCACTTCGGTTTTCTGTGAGTTAGTACCCCGGACGAGCCGACCCATTCATGCTGAAACCAGTAATAGCTTCAGCGTGGCTCTACCACCTAGAAAAATAATTTTCAACCAGATCGTCATTTCTCACATTAAAGTGTGATGAGACGCTAAAATCATTCATTCAAAATCATTACATATTATAAAAGAGGAGAGGAAGAAAGCTTCCTCTGCCACGTCTGTCTGTCTGTCTGTTCGCTAAAAATTCAAACACTACTCAACGCTTAGCGGTAGCGTAGTCACACATCATGTCCATTTACAGAGATTTGAACTGAACTTTCGATAAAGAGAAACATTATGCTGAAGTCACAACAGTAAGGCTTCTTTTAAAATTCGCCTGGCTAACTAGATTCAAGAGTAATTTGTAGAGTTGTTTCGGCAGTCGCATTTGAGAGCCAGTTCTCTTAAGACTTTATTGTATTATAATTTTCAAACAGGTCGTCATTTTTCACATTACAGTGTGATGAGAGGCTAAAATCTATATCATTACATATTATAAAAGAGGAGAAGAAGAGGACTTCCTCTGCCACGTCTGTCTGTCTGTGTGCTCGCTAAAAACTCAAACACTACTCAACAGATTTTCTTACGGTTTTCACTAGAAAATAAACTGATTAATGAGGAAGGTTTAAGTATATAATTTGTCATGGTTTTTTTTATTATCAGGGCGGGATAACATCCGCTGAGCCCGCTAAAAATAATAAAAAGCAATATAACCATGGCTGTAAACAGTCAACCCTAAATTTGATTTGGTCGGTTCATAATTATAGCTCCATGAGTGCACGGATGAGTACTCTGTGACATATTTAAAAACTGAGGTAAAGAACCAGGTAACTGAAATACTGCTGAAAGAAACAACAAGCCAATCAATAAGAGGATATCTCAAGAGTACGAAAAAAGCCGCGTCAAAGTTCAATCGTACGTTTATCTGAAAAGAGGTCCGCAGGGAAATTTATGCCTACGTTCAGGAACGCTGAAGTTTAATCTCTTGTAGTGATTTTATATATCAATGGAAGATTTCCAACAACTTACGCATACACATTATTTATTAAGTCCTTACATTTCATAATGAGATAAATCCAATTTCAACCGATCCTAATATTTTACGTTATTTTTCTTCGAATTTTATACATTTTATTTTATACATGTAAGTTATGAAGACCACAAAAAAAAACTAAAAACCTTATGGACAGCAAAATTTGAACTTCGTTCTCGGAAAACTTGGAAATCTTAAAAAATTAAGCATGTTATATGAACGATTAAAATTGGATTTACCTCATTTTGAAATGTAACGACACAATTATTGATACATCTTTTTATTTACCATCACAAAGAAATTATATAACTATAATGTCAAAATTGTGTACCTGTGATAAGTATAATATTCTTATTTTCTGATAAATTTGTCGATAATTTATATATCGCAAATTGTTCGAGACTTTTGGAAATAAAATATTAGATATATATATTTTTTAACTGTAGCTCGGCAAAGTGTCTGTACTGTGCCTGATGGTAAGCACAGTACAATCCAAAAACCACCAAAAGCGACCACCGCTAGACAAACTATCCATCGCTGGTCGCCGCTGTCATGCCGGCCTGCGTAAGTATCTCTTCACGTTGCGCTTGAAGGACCCCATGTCATAGGAAGCAGGAAACACACTGGCCGGGAGATTGTTCCATAGCTTCACGGTGCGACAAAGATAAGATGTTGCGAACTTTTAGTTTTAGTTTTTTTTTACTTTTTATATGGATAAAGATCTCATGTAATCGATTGATCATTTGGATTCAAATTAAAAGTAGCTTGTAACAGATTCCTAACCGATTGTTGGCAAAGTGTGGGATGTTAGATGGCGAGATGAGTCGCCGATATATCGTTTATTGTCGGAAAAACCTAGATAATACTGGCACAGAGCAACAACTAATTGTGTGGAAAACTTGAGAAAGCCTCTTACTTTGCATGGGTTGAAAATAGCTATATAACATATAATGATATACCTTACGGTCATAGATATCTTATTGTCACAGAATACGCGACGTGACATAATATAACAGAAACATTGTCATTGTAAAATGATCCATTTATCACGTAATTTGTAAAACTTTTCTAAAACCTTAACCAGAGGAATCATATGCAATTATTTTTAATAAAAATCGAACAAATCACTTTAAACGTTCTTATATATACATATGCTATGCCTACATGTATCATTTTGAATGGAAAAAAATCCAAATACTACGACGGTCTGAATAATAAAATATCAAAATAAATATAGCAAAAATCTGCGATGGCAAAAACAGCTATGTATATAGATTTAGTTCAAAACAAAGCCTGTGGCCCGTGTTAAAACATTTTCACAGACACGTAGTAGGATATCCGGTCCGAGCAGTCTCACGTTGAGATAAACAAAGACAATGTTTGCGCGCCTACAATTATCGGTACAGAGCGCGCCACTGTGCTGCGTGGTCCTGCTACGCTTCATGAATATTCATCAGCGGATCACTTTCATACATTTAGTTATAGGTTAGAGTTTGATTAACACACGAACACCAGTTCTAGTTAGTGTTTAAACTTAATTAAACCACTTATTTACCTTCACAAATGTACTAGACAACTATTATTGGTCGAGTGATGGAATATTCATGTTCTCATTCTGCCGTTTACCAAAGATTTTTTTGGAATTCACGTATACTTAATAATTTCAATTGTCAAAACTATTGGTTGGCAGCGAAGGAGAACCTCGTGAGGAGACTTGAACACGAAAAATATTCTTGTAATACGAACATATAGGGAAAATCTAATTGCGCGGCGCTTAAAATTACCTATACCTCGTGGGCTAACCGGCTGATATGGGAACTATATCTTTGGATAAGTAATAGGAATATAAAAATTCCATACTTAGGATTTTCTAGTTATTCTTAGAGCTATGTAGACAAATCTAAATAATATTCTATAATTAATTGTTATCATCATCACCATGCAAGAGACCCTCTGCATGGCCATACGCCTCTAGAGGAAAGTATTGGCATAATCATGCACGCCAGCGCACCACGTATTAGCGATTTCAAACTTCGAGAAATCCGCAGTTCTATATTTTTCCCACATACAGTAGTACACGAACATTTCTCAGGTTTAGATTTCCTCACAATGTTTTCCTTCACCGTCAGTCGACAGTGTTACCAATTTAAATTAGTAAACGTACGCAAATACCGAAAAATTCGTTTGTACATGCCGGGATTCGAACCTGCGGACATCGGAGTGATATTCGGATTAGACCGCCACAACTTATAGCGACTTTCATTTCATATTTTAGGTACCGCATGAAATTATAAACATATAAAACTAAAGAAGATTAGTATTAAATGAATTCCTTTGCGATCAGTAATTACTTTCAAAAGTACAAATACTCTTTAAAAGCTTCAAGACATCAACAAACATTTCTTATTCACCACAAAGTAACTCGAAAACTTCCATTACCTTTACTTAAAGCAAAAACTTTCCCTTTTCATCTCCTTTAGGAGACCGGCAGTCGTCGAAACTCGGAATCATTCCGGCCAGTTACGTTTCTGGAAAGTTCCGAAACGTGATCCCACAATCGAAGTTCCCTCGAACGGCACAAACGTTACCTAAAACAATACATAAAGATTCTAAGTTAATTTGGAGAACTAAATAAAACTTAATACGATGCGAGATAATTTACTTGTCAGTGATTCTCAAAGTTCCGCTCGGATCCGGAAGCCACTTTGAAAAGGAATTGACATTTATTAACATACTAGCTTTTTGCCGGCATGGAATACTTACTTTCGCCTAACGCTAACATGCAGCGGAAGCTCACAAAAGGAAAAAAAACGATTTGATCTTCATTGGTGCTCCACCCTCAATGGTCTTCGCGTGATATCGCCTATAGCCTACCTCGATAAATGAGCTATCTAACACTGAAATAATTCTCAAATCGAACCAATAGTTCTTGAGATTAGCACGTTCAAGCAAACAAACTCTTCAGGTTTATAATAATTAATGTTGCTGATCCCGATTAACTAATAGTTTACCACTTCGACTAATATTAAGTTTATATTATATACAACTAATATTTAGTTACCTAAACTTACGTATTAAACTCGTGAATCTTCTTATTGTTATGTACTTGGATATAGTACTATGTGTTATATCAGATAAAGTACTTGCGATACCACTATAAAAATATTACGTGCTCTGTAAATATATTTTCGTTTAAAAAGCGACTTCAAATCTCCAGATACAATGATAAATCCTTAGTGACAGTGGCAGTAGTATATATAATATTTTTTTTGCTTTTGTGTTACACATTCCACTCATACATTTTTATACGGAGCAAGCTTTACAAAAAATTGGGTTACATTGATGTCATCGTGACATAAAAAGTCACTATATAATTCTTATATTAAAAGTGGCAATTTTGGCAATTTTACTCAAAATACTACTGCTGAAGAATAGGTCAAATCTATATTAACACAATCGAAGCGGCGAGGAATTTTTGCTTTTGTGTTACACATTCCACATATATTTTTATACGGAGCAAGCTTTACAAAAAATTGGGTTACATTGATGTCATCGTGACATAAAAAGTTAATATATAGTTTTTATATTAAAAGTGGCAGTTTTGGCAACTTTCCTCAAGGTACTACTCCTGAAGAATAGGTCAAATCTATATTAACACAAACCACGCCGCGAGCAAAAGCTAGTTAGAGTAATAAATTAAGATTATCATGCGAAATTATCCGACGCTTACAGACCAAAAATATTAAACAGAGATCTGAGTCCGGTGGTCGTGGAAATCAGATTAATTTAATGAACCTCGGACCCTACCCGACGTATGTACAGAGCGGTAACGGTCGAGCGGCGCCCGGACAGGTATAAATACCGTTCAGCGTCGGTGAGCGACCAGGACTGCTCCGTTGTCCACACGCGTACGAGGTCGTTCGAGTGAACCGCGCGCACTCCGACCTACGCGACAATGCGTCCCGCTCACGCATCCTCTTCCTCAGGAAGCAAAAAAAAGGGCCCTTCTCAGGGCCAATCAGCAGAATGTCCTTCGTCCTCGCGACGCAAGACCACCAGCATGCCAACGGAACCTGAACTCTCAGACATCCAGACCACCGCTACGCCCACCGGACTCCGCACCACCGTGCCTGCGCCTCGCTCGCCGCCACTTGACCCGCGACAGAGGCCGTCTAGCGTGGCGTCTTCTAGGACAGATGAGTACGAGAGTGACACTGTCGCTCTCGCCCAGCTAATTGTAG
This sequence comes from Antheraea pernyi, assembly GCA_015888305.1. NCBI lineage: Eukaryota > Metazoa > Arthropoda > Insecta > Lepidoptera > Saturniidae > Antheraea > Antheraea pernyi. The sequence continues at coordinate 105,726 of MU159866.1, read as the reverse complement.
CTGGGGCACTGTCCGAGGGGATGTCTCGCTGGATGGCACTGTATCTGCGGGTTCAGGAGGCCGCCTTAGAGGGCAATCCGCCTTCCGCGTTCGACGCGGCGGCGCTCGAATACGCCGCCCGCGGAAAGATCGCGATACCCGCGATCCCCGACAACCCGACTAGCCCGCTCGGTCGAGCGCTGCGCCGGAAGCGCAGCGAACCCGAAGCAGGGTCCGCCGCGGATCGCGCAGCAAATTCGCCGCCAACGCCATCAGAAGCCCAGCCTTCGCAGCCGAAGAAGATCTGCATGCAGAAACCCGCGCAGCCGCAGTTAACGCCGCGCGCGACTACACCGAAACCAGCGGCGCGGGTGGCTACACCCTCCCCCGCGCCCGCTCCGCCGCGAAGGGCTGCCCGCGAGCAGCCCTCGTACGCTTCAAAAACCCCTGGATGTTATCTCGAAGAACCTTCCTGTGACGCTTCGCACCACCTTTACCCAACCCCTTGCCTCCTTTACCGCGACCGGTCATGATGATTAAACAACGTAACGATACTCTCTAGTTACACAGAGATACGGTGCACGCGCGCGCGCTTTCCTCGACAGTCTGAGAGCAGCGCAATTCGGATAATTTCTTCTCGCACGCTGCGAAGCAGCGTGCGGGGAAACCATGTCAGGTCTACGACCTCTTTAGGTGGCTTCAATCGCCGCCCTTATCAAAGGGCGTGTCTTTTGGCGCGGTCTTGCGCCTTATAGGCAGTCGTCGTCGCGACTCTCGCGTCCCGCTCCTATTGAGGAGCGGCGGAGAGTCGCGCCTGTGCTTTCGGTGACTTCGGCGGGCCACCTGGGTGACCGGGATGCTGAGCAGCGTTCCTAGCAGAAGATTTTCTCTAGGAACGCCACACACGCCTTCTCGGCGTTTGATTCAGGCTGTTCCCCTTTTTTTATGGCGGCGTCTTTGATCATAGAGATCAACAGATTTCTCTTCTGAGTGACCTCTGGGTGTTCTTGTTGCTGTTGCGGAGTCTTCTTGCGCCGCGGCTGCTTAGCCGCAGCGCCTCTTGGGGGAGGGTCGTTCGCGGGAGCCATGAGGCTACTCGCGGCCGTCTCCTCGACCATCTGTGGGGCCGCGTTCGGGTCCGCCGTGCGCCTGGCGTCACCTGACCTGGCGACGGTCCCTGCTCGGCGGTTTCTGATCTCCCGTCCCCCAAGAGGCGCTGCGGCTAAGCAGCCGCGGCGCAAGAAGACTCCGCAACAGCAACAAGAACACCCAGAGGTCACTCAGAAGAGAAATCTGTTGATCTCTATGATCAAAGACGCCGCCATAAAAAAAGGGGAACAGCCTGAATCAAACGCCGAGAAGGCGTGTGTGGCGTTCCTAGAGAAAATCTTCTGCTAGGAACGCTGCTCAGCATCCCGGTCACCCAGGTGGCCCGCCGAAGTCACCGAAGCACAGGCGCGACTCTCCGCCGCTCCTCAATAGGAGCGGGACGCGAGAGTCGCGACGACGACTGCCTGTAAGGCGGCGCAGATCTTGCGCCGACCAGCCGCGCCCTTTGTTAAGGGCGGCGATAGCAGCCACCTAAAGAGGTCTTGGACCTGACATGGTTTCCCCGCACGCTGCTTCGCAGCGTGCGAGAAGAAATTATCCGAATTGAGCGACCAAGTTAATCTCGACAGAAGCTTGCATGCACTCGGGATGCAATTTATGAGTCCGGTCGGAACGACGTGCCCGAATAATGTTGCGGTTTATCAGACTAGTTGAAATTGGTGAAAATTCTGTTCGTATGTGTTAATTTGTGCAATCTTTTGTGACTGTCATCATGATGGTGAAAAGATTATTTATGTATATATTTAAACAAAATCACGTAGTCATCTAGATCACTAGTTATTATACAAACAATGAGGTAGATAATAATAATTTAATAAGATTATATCATATACATAACTACAATTTCATTACATGTAACTATTAAAAAATTTATATATTGGATATAAAAGACTGAATTACAAACAATTACAAATATTACAAAAATTATAACATAAATGCAAATAGGTATATACAAAAATGATGGATGGATTTGAATTTTAGTTTATTTACTATACATAAGAAAACGATAGATGGATTTGAAATTTAGTTTATTTACTATCGTTATTTTAAGTGCTGTAGTGATAACAACAGTCTTGCAGCCGCTGTGTGTATCATGTGATTTAAAATCTTACGAATATAATTTACATATTAAACAATGACTTCTATATAAGACTAGAAGTGCTGCGTCTAATGAAAAGTGGGAGTCACAAAGACATTGCTTTTAAATTCAAATAATAACCACATACATTTTCACTATGCGACGATCCAGAAAGTACTCTACATTTGTTGATATCACATAAAATGGTGATGGTAAAACATGATCGAAATATCAGTAGTTTTTGCATAATTGCATATAATCATGTAAGCAATAAAATTGGTATAATTGTAAATTATAATCATAGAAATATTAATTTCATAAAAATAAATAATTCAAGTAAGTAATAATTCAACGTCCGATAAACGTATAATATAATAAACACACCTAAAAGGGATTAAGCTAAATTTAAAATTGCATAGACATTTTTGACATTGACACTTTTTGAAGATTGTAAACTAAATAATATCTTCACTTATTTGTAAATGGAACCAAATTTCCAACCGTTTGTTAAAAATAATCATTTGCCAAACTCTTAAAGGAAAACTAACTTCATTATTTTTTTGGTATTTTTTAGCCGGATATAAACTTATAATTTCGTTTAACGACATGCTAGTAAGCGTGACCGAGCGTATTACGCTTGCGTCAGACTAGCGACGCATGGTATAGCGACCTGTGTACATGAAATATTGATATTTTGCAGTTCATCATAGATTTCATTGATTAATAAATTTTATAGAATGTATACTTTATAATTATTGCTCGGAGCGTCAATAGATATGAAAATCCAACTAATGTAAATAATTTCAATATACGAATTATGAAATTTAAACAATTCCAACTATGATTCATTTAAAAATTCAAAAGAGAACACAGTTATTACATTATTTTGAGTTATCACAGTCCTTATGACTGCCTAAACTTTTTTTTTCGAACCGACTACGCTATTGGCGTGACGTGCCTTCACCGGTTCACCGAACTGTAGTAAGTTTCAGATACATTTGCACATTTAAATAACAATACTGACAAACGTCGAAAATGAATGAGTTCTATTTAAATAAGACATAATTTAAACCCTGAGGAGGTACTTGTGCTTTTCATGTTATGTTTATGAAAACTATGAAACACAATCAAGCGGCCCGTTATCAACTTATAAATCTAAGGAACTAAAGCATGAGTAACTCATAGAGTACATTGACTTTCATGTCAAAGTACCCATCATTCATTCACAAGTCGTTTGCGGTCTGACTCAACACTTTCACTAATAGAGGGAAACCTCAAATTACAAGCTGAATTAAATCACAAACAATTGACGCAGTCCCTCAGTTAACTACAAACGTTTTATTTAAATCCAGTATTAAATTAAAACGGTGAATTATTAAACATGACTCAACGTAAATATCGTTACCTGTTTTCAATATTACAATTCTTAGATTAACGCCAGTATGTAAAATATAATAAAATTACCAATGAGCTGCTATAAAGTTACTAGACTTCTCCTAGCCTGCAACCAGATATTGTGGTAAAGCACTTTATAGTAACGCCTCAAATCAAATCACTATAATTGGAGTTTTAGCACATATATATTGGCCGCAACCTAGACAGACACTAGTATTTTAACAGCCCATAGATATGTAAAACCTGCAGATTAGAAAGCTTGCAAAATATTCTCGATTATCTCCTCCTAGCGGCAAATTAAAAAAATATAGATTTTTAAATTGGCAATATGGGAGCTCTTATGATAATAATGCCGGTACTATTCCCAACTTTATCTGGAAATAACCGAAATGTTACTTACCTATTAAATAAGATCATAATAGAGATTATAACTTTCATAAAACAGTACCGTACATGAGTAGATAACGCTCCAGTTTCATGTGAAACTTTGTTCCGCTAAACTCCTGGGGCGAAACTCATATACATCAAAGAGTGTTTCATACGCGATGTGCGCTTGACAACTTTAGACCAAAACCCGTACAATATTCTACTTTTTAATACTTTTATACAAGCTATTAAAAGTTTTTATACATTAGCCTTTGACCAAAATCTCTCTTCATATTAAATAACGACAAAAATAGTAACCGACTAAGCCAAATAAGGTACCAAATGGTTCTCCAGATCCGAAACGGTTTGGTTTTCAGGTTGAGGCTTAAGAGCCGACTTAAATAGTATCTCTCTCAATTTTGTTAATACAAGTTGAATTAAGAAATGTTCAGAACTGCGAATATTTATATAAATAAAGATTTGAAGGAATGATTAATTAGTAAACAAAACTCCTCGCAGAATGTACTGGACGCATAAAAAATTTGAAATAATTTATCTCCTACTTCTACTACTGTATATATGTGCTAAGGAGCCTTCTCACATGAAATATAAACGAATACTATGATCTTGACGTAATTTATCAGTACAATCAGATAATTAAATGGGTTTCACGTCAAATTAAGATGTAGAAAGAAGCTGGAAATGTCTCTATGAATCCACCAAAAATGAATGTTGCCTATGTTAGTAAAAATATATTTGATGAAAAGATAAACCAGATCTAGTTTTTTACCGATCTTTCTCGATAACTGTGCTGTTTTCTGAAACGGCAGTTTTGGTATTTAAAGCGCCTCCGTAGGGCCTAAATTGAATAAAGTATTCTGATTTAATTTGAAGCCGGACATAGATCAGACTAGAAGGATATGCTGGACTATGTTAATAGAATTTTATGTAGCTATCTGATTATAACATTTTTACTTCTCGTAAAGGGTAATCGTACTAAATTAGTAAAAGCAAATCTCGTAGTCTCCTTTCAAAAGTATTTTATTAACAATAATAACATAAAAAGTTATATGCAGAGCGCATCTGTGGAACAGTAAAGACTGGTCCTTGCAACAAACAATAAAACTGTTTATGGCAACTCTGTGTAGAGTCGTGGAGTGGAGCGGAGTGCGGACGCGCTACGAAGCACTCCACGGGGAATGAGTGCTCGTGTATAAAACTTAAACAGAAAATAAATGTGTACCGTATTCGAAATGAAAATAATTATATTTTATACTCGTCAGTGGCAACACAAATTTTAATAGGTAGAAAAAAGAAATACTACACTCTACAAATATATATCGCGGATCGCAAGTGAGGACCTACATTTTTTACGTAGATGCTATGAATTTGAGTTGGCATCGACTTCAAATAGATTATCAGGTAACACATGTATTAATATTTTTTACTGTAACTCGGTGTGGGTAAGGAAGGTACTTCGTACAGATCACTAAAGTGAAACTTTGTAAAAATTTTATCATTGAGTTTTCTCTATTCTTTATACATATAATAAGCATGTATTATACATACAAAACTTCTGAAAGATAATCTCTATACGATAGAACTATATTACACAAAGATATATCTACCACTAAAAGTCTAAAAGATTAATATAAACAAACAACAGTCACTTCAATATTATTTATATGTATATATCTATTAAATAGTTATGGATAATTATATAAAATAATTTATAACTTTCATATATTCTAATGAAGCCCACAGATATAAAGTCATGCAAGATGCTGCGTCATGTTAATGACAATCGATATAAGTTAGAAATGTGATGCGAAAGTTTGAAACCGCATTTATCGATAAAGATTCTCATGAAACAGTGATAACAAACAGGCTGGTTAGAAGAAACAACTCCACTCTGAGAAGAGATAATCAAGTGCAGTTTAACTAAGTTTTCAGTCTAGACACATTCATTAGCAATAAAGAACCGAATCAAAGTTTTCATCAACGTGACTTCAATTTGCAATTACTATTGGGAGTGTATTCATTCGAGATATCCGATAACGATAACAATGAAAACAAACAAAAATATTATTACTATATTATCAAATAATCATAATCACCAACCAACCGATTCTCAATTAAAATATCGCGTAACATAATTTGTATCTATACTGGAGCTATTGTATTAGTTTGAAACTTTGCTAAATAAACAATAACTTTTTAAGACATAAATAGATTTGTTTGTATAAATTTATTGGTTAAAATTATTTATTGTTAGACGAAAGAATCAGACTTGTGATACCGATACAAGAGAACGTGTATCAATATCGGTATTGAGACTAAATACTGAATAATGTTCAAATGTAACTTAACTGCAAAACTTTTGTGCGACACTACTAAAAATAACATAATCCATTTCAATTTCATTGAAATAAAGATAAATGATAAACCCTATCCAGTTTCTTTCTGTTTCTTCTCGATGATTGGATTGTTTGTCCGAACTGGTAGTAGTTTTGACGTTCATAAGCGCCTTCTTAGGATTTAAATTGAATAAAGTACATATTTTTTGTTTGATTTAGAGATGGATGGGTGTTGGTTACGGGTTGGTTAGTCTTTCACGCAAAAAGTACTTAATATAATCGATGAAAGTTTGCAATAATATAATTTAGACATCACTTACAAAGGTGTTGATTAAATTGTACAAAATATAACGATAGGAAAAACCATGCTTTCTGTTTGCTGTCTCGATGTGCTCTGCATGAATCGCCAAAATTACTAAAGTTAATGTATGGTATCACCAAAGATACAAACGCAGAAAAAGTCGCAGGAAATCGCCAGTATAAATGTACTTATAGGAATATATATATTTGAATAATATTAAATAATAGAAATAAACAAAAGTAACAACATCAATTACTAAGATGTTTAAAGAAATCTGTGTATTTAAATTTTTACAGTCCATGGAGCTCATATATAAAAATACATATATCACTATATCCATAATCAATTTAGACTTGCTTGTTAAAGTTTCATATGGAACTGAAAAGGCTATTGTTCTACGATAAAGCGTCAAGGTGCGACATAAAGCCGAATGGGTACTTGTTTCAAAACCGCCTTTGAAGACACTGTGAGTTGGTTTCGTTTCTAGGTAAAATAGTTTTCACTTCATTGTGTACTTTGACGAACGAAATTTTGCTGTTGATTTCCTTTTAATGGGTATTTCGTAAACATTGCTTTGTGATTTATTATCGTTAAATGAAATATTTATATTACGGTAATTCCCATTTAATAAAACATTTACAGAAAGATATACGCAATAGCTACCGTAGCAGCGTGTAACCTCATCTAGAGTAGAAAGAAAATGTAATTTAAGTTTAATTTTAGAGTAAAGAATATTTTATTAAGTTTATAAATGTCTATCTCCGAGGCAAGGTCCTCTTCCTCTTCCAATACGTGTAATGACGAAGCAAAGCACAAATTTACTAACTCTATTACTTATCTTTTACTTTTTCGATTTTCGTGAAAAAAAATTTTCCGGTGTCTAGGAATAAGTAATAAAATACATGTAAATCGTTTTTAGAAATGTCTGTCTGTCTGTTTGTATGAAAACGCATCACTGCTAAAGTAAGAAAAGCATAAAGCATATCTTCGAGAGTAACTTAGTCTTTGTTTCATTAAAATCGGTCCACCCTATCAAAAGTTATTGTAATTTGGGCTATGGGCTATATATCTTCACACTAAGACCAGCAGGAGGGGAGCAACAATGTAGAAAGTTTCAAAATCGGTTTTTTTCCTTTTGAGAGATTCCGCTACGTGTTAGCGTTAGCCCAAAGTAACTATTAACTTTGTGGGCGGAAGTTACTTACATATATAATTCTTCTGTCCGTGTGTATGTAACTGAACTCCTCTTAAACGACTGGACAGATTCTGATGATATTTTTTGTTTGTGTTCAGGTAGATTCAAGAATGGTTTAGATACACATTTTTTTTTATTGTAGCTCGGCAAAGTGACTGCACTGTGCCTGATGGTAAGCACGGTACAATCCAAAACAATAGCGACCACCGATTGACACACTTTCCATCGCCGGTCGCCGCTGTCATGCCGGCCTGCGAAAGGCTGGATATGCACAGGCTGATACCGAAACGCGATCCGCAAAAGCGAATCACTATGACGGGCTTTTTCGCCATATACATGGTGGTTGCGACCCAGTCAGACTGTAAAACTCTACCACGCCGCTTTCGCCATTGCATCGTTTGTTATTCAGCAGGGTGCACCACGTGCAGGTGAGGTTGGCTTGGATGTCTCAAGTCTTCGATGTTATTCGACACCCCTTACACCCCAAACCCCAATTTGAGTGTCGCTGCGGTTGAATTTTAGGAATATTGTTTATTATCAAGGCAGGACAACGTCCGCCGGCCCGCTTAAAATTTATAATAATCTGTGTACGAAAATTGTTTCTCAAAATTCTTATTGCTTTACGATTTCCTTCACTAAAACATAGTACAAAACAACTCATATCCTACTTTAAAAAAGACAGAAATATATATCGATGGTATATAACGTTGCGTGGATCAACGAACGACGACATTCCGTTGTATTTAACCATTCGTTCATCATAATTTACCACAAATATTACATAAACTAATTTAAAATTCAATCGCCGCATATCGCTAAAGTTTAAACGTACGAGCGCACAAAAACTTCCAAGTTTTATAGAACTACCAAGAAACCGACGCGACGCGGCGACATCTGTTGCCTGTATTAGTATTAAATTAAAAACTTATTCTTCGTATGCCGTATTACATTGTCTTTTATCACTTTACAAGATTTATTTGTTCATTTTATAGACAAGATTATGGTAAGTACCAATTATATAATAAATTTAGACAGCATTTTAGTACTTTTGTTCTGGATTGTTATGAGTAATTATAAAATTTCATTTGAATCTGGTGTAAGAGGTGAACAATATCTTTAGAAGTATCACCCAAACCATAGCAGAGTCACGTGCACTCTACCACCTAAAACTTCTAATCAACTCCGCTTAAGGTAACCTTATTACAAATTAAAAATTCATAATGATTCAAAACTTTGGATCTATCAATAATCTTTACCGCAATATACTGACGTGATAAATTATTTAAAAATAAATTGATAAACGATAACGATAATTAACCTTAGCGATCGCTATAATTTGAATGAGAGAGCTTAAGCAAGATTCAAGAGGCGGGAGTGTCAGCGCCTCCCCTAATTCCGCCACAAAGAAATAGTATACATGATGCTGTTTCGGTTCGAATGATATCATTGACAGCATATATGAGTCGTTACATTTCAAAGTGATCTAAATGTAATTTTAGCCGTTCCTAATATTTTACGTTATTTTTGTAGATTTTCAAATTTTGTACATGAAGATCATAAAACAATGAACTAAAAACCTTATGGACGGCAAAATCTGAACTTCGTTCTTAGTGTATAAAAATGAATACTTTAAAAAATTAAACATGTTATATGAACAGTTATAATTAGATTTAGCTCATTTTAAAATGTAACGACTCATATAGTGTAACTAAATGTTTTGATTGCAGTCCTATCATCGTTTGTTAGACATAGGCACCAGCTCAAGACATGGTAGACTGCATGACATGCACGTTACTTAAAACTAGTTTCACGACCAAAAATGTTCTTTTTTTTTAATTTTGATCAAGTAACTTTGTTACAGTAGTTGATAAATTTTTTATATCTTTATTTCAGACTATAACAAGGATTACTCAAAGTAATAATTAATATCCATTTATTACAACTTTCTATTACTCTTTCATTTACGTTACTCGATATAGAGTTAGAAAATCCCTTTTTTATGTTGGACCAGATATAAATGGATTCGTTATCGGATGAAAGTGCTCTCTCAGCGAGATCCAGTACACGGACTAATAGGATTCCAAACCGTAACTGAGAGGTGAAAATATTGTCAGAATTTTCCAATAGAAAGATTTATTTTACAAAACTATGTTCTGTTCAGAATATTGCACCGAAACATATTTCATACCAGATTGGGTGTGAAATCTGCAATAGTTTCTTTCTGTTTTTAAATCCATATGATGTCAAGGAAAAATAATGTATTTTAATATTGATGCAACGATGTTGTATTCTATCAAGCTTGGATACAGCTAAACGTAAATTCGCATCATGCAATTCTAAACTTTAGTGGGTATAGGAAAATATTCTAATTCTAAGCATACTGGTAACGCATTTTTTTAGTTTCGGTTGATTAGTTTCCTACCGCCAAGTACACTTATCGATGGATATCGCTGTTTACTGTAATCTTTATTCTCATTTTATGCTTTGTATACATACAATTTTTTCAATTAGAATTATTGTAGCAAATTATGTCAGTAACAATATTTTTAACAGTCATATTAAGATTAATAGTTTATATAGTAATCTTTATTCTCATTTTATGCTTTGTATACATACAATTTTTTCAATTAGAATTATTGTAGAAATTTCTGTCAGTAACAATATTTTTAACAGTCATATTAATAATTCAGTTAAGATTAATCTACCCATCCCTGACGTACCGTGTGGTGCAAGTGCTGACCGAGCACGGATGCTTCGGCTGGTACCTGCACCGGATAGCGCGCAGGAAGCACACCGCCGCATGTCACGAGTGCGGTGCTGTGACGGACACAGCGCAGCACACTCTCTCTGAGTGTGCGGCTTGGGACGATCAGAGCCGCGCCCTGACTGCGGCGGTAGGGGACGATCTCTCGCTGCCGGGCGGGGTTTCAGCCATGCTCGACAGCAAGGACGTGTGGACTGTTGTGGCCTCCTTCTGTGAGGAAGATCCGCGAAGTGGCCCTTTCCGCCAAAGGAGAGCAGGTAGGAGGGGGAGGCGGAACGCTCGCCCCCTCCCGCAACCGTGCCGAGCCTAAGGAGATGGGTTGGGGGACCCATTTCCTCATTGCACAGGTGAGGCTGACGAGGGGGACGACTGGTTGTGTACCCAGTAGTCTCTCTATAGTAGGACGAAGCCCGGCGTTCACCCACCAGGTTGCCGCAGGGGCGGTTTCTCAGGAAAACAGCAGGATCGTTCCCTGGCCGCCTCTACCATGCGGCGGACGGTACACCGTGAGGTTTTAGTCCGTGCGAGTCGGACATAACCCACACTCTCCCCCAAGAGGGTGGCGTATATATAAAGGGTTTCCCCACGTCAATAAAAAAAAGGATTAATCTACCCTGTCTTATAGTAAACGAAAGTATGTGGCAATTCAAAGTTGCTTAAGAATGATCTCACTGTAACATGTAATACAATGTAGACTGATTTATGTTGTATCAATATAAAATAGAATAAGGTTTAAAATTAATTAACAGTGAATGTAACTGTTCCTTATAATTCTCTACATAAATTCTACATAAGTATCTTCACCTAAAGCAGTTGAGTCCTTTTCTCTCCAGTTTCTCAAACGATTTTTTTGTTTACGAATGGTTGACGTGCTTCCATGTTATAAAAAAGTGGAATATTTTTTTTCCATACTATCGACGAGTTCAAACCTCGTATTATTACCTTTATTTCATATTCTTTATTATGGTAAAAATAAATCAAAAAGAAATACAGATAATAATATCTGTAAATTAACACAGAACAAATCTTTAAATCCCTTATTATGGTTGAATTGTGGCCACTAGTATAAACGGACATCCAAGTTAAATTCGATATCGTTCTTATCTTTGCAATATCTAAGCTATCTTAGCAAAGTATATTCAACGTAGTCTAGACACGTATCCAGTTACTGATTCTCTTGTAAAACTGTTTACATAGATCTAGAGGTAACTCGAAACTCAAATACCGTGCTATTATTTTCAATCCGCTACACTTGTAAGTTATAATTTGAAAAAAAATATACAAATTTTCTATATGATTTTGAGATTTATAAGTCAACAATTAATTACACTATAAAACAATATAATAGAGATTAAAATAATGTAAATAGGTATCTTCACCTAAAACAGTTGAGTCCTTTTTCTCTTCTCAAACGATTTTTTTTGTTTACGAATGGTTGACGTGCTTCCATGTTATAAAAAAATGCAAATATTTTTTTCCATACTATCGACGAGTTCAAACCTTTATTTCATATTCTTTATTATGATAATTATGGTAATCAAAACGAAATACAGATAATAATATCTGTAAATTAACACAGAACAAATCTTTAAATCCCTTATTATGGTTGAATTGTGGCCACTAGTATAAACGGACATCCAAGTTAAATTCGATATCGTTCTTATCTTTGCAATATCTAAGCTATCTTAGCAAAGTATATTCAACGTAGTCTAGACACGTATCCAGTTACTGATTCTCTTGTAAAACTGTTTACATAGATCTAGAGGTAACTCGAAACTCAAATACCGTGTTATTATTTTCAATACGCTACACTTGTAAGTTATAATATGAAAAAAAATACAAATTTTGTATGAGATTTTGAGATTTATAGTCAACAATTAATCATCATCATTACATAGTACAAAATAAAGTCCCCTACCGCGTCTGTCTGTCTGTCTGTTCGCGATAAACTCAAAAACTACTGAACGGATTTGCATGCGGTTTTCACCATTGGATAAAATGATTCATGATGAACGTTTTGCTATATAGTTTATCAAGGATTTATTTTTAACCAGGGCGGGACAACGTCTGCCGGGCCCGCTAGTTACACTATAAAACAATATAATACAGATTAAAATAAAAATCTTTAATTTATATCCAAGCACTAATAGAGGCATTACTTTAGCAAAGCTCTCGGTGCGGGGCCGACGCACCGTACGGCTGAATTAAAAAAAAACTTTTTCCGTGAAAAACGATTTGCCATTGTTCCATTATTTTAAACAATAGCCAGTGTATTTTCTTTTACGCGACACGGTTATTATTTATAAAAGCGGGTGGGGTCTTTTTCATACGGTCGTGAGGTTTAGAGCTATAATTAGTGATGAATGAGTGCCAATCAATAATACACGAATATAAAGCGAGAGCGGGATGACTACACACCTATGCGTAACTCTACTGCTGTAATTACAATAATTACATAATGTCAGGGCGTTATGCTTGAATCTCAGTTTCAATATAGAATTTCAATATATGTCTTTGGAGACCGTGTCCAAGTGGGTTATAATTAAATAAACTAACGATGAAGCGATTAGTATCATCTAAAAACAACTGCGGAATGTAAGGTAACAAGACGCAGATCTTATTGTAAAATAAAAGTTTAAATATAATATTCAGATATATTCCTATACTTGTAATGCATTAGTGAAAGACCTTAAACGAGTGGCTATTTTGTTATCGATACGTTAGACACAAACAAGCATATCCCAAGGAGAGTTGACGTCTCCTAGACGAGCTAGACATAAAACACTAAGCTGAATTTCTCTTCACAACATTAAGGAAAACTGTTGTTCTGACCTGACTTAGGAGTTTACATATTCTAAGATTTACTCGAGTTCACACTACAGTATAACACAAACCCCGGATTAGAAAGTTTATTTTCCGGAAAACTGATCCAAAGGCTGGCCATCTGCCATAATTGAATCACTATAAATGAAGAGATAATTACACAGGCCGGCATGACAGCGGCGACCGGCGATGGATAGTATGTCTCTCGGTGGTCGCCATTATTTTTGGATTGTACTGTGCTTACCATCAGGCACAGTACAGTCACTTTGCCGAGCTACAATAAATAAAAAAAAAGAATTCTTTAGATTTTCATAATGAAAACCAAAGTTTTCTGTGTTTCTGTTCACAATGCCTCGAATATGTTTTATTCTTAGTTGAATAAAACACAGCCTTCTTTATATACTGCCACCACGATAATACGACAGCTCTAATAAAATCTTATAAGCTTTTATATAAATCATGTAAATTTATGAACGACAGTCCATATTGCAATGTCGTATGCAAATGGCGTCAGATGTCGCCGACGCCGAGCCATCGGTTCCGCATCGCTCCAGTTATTAAATCTGCTTCTGCATCACAAGATTAATGCTTTGCGAGGACATTGAATAACAATCGAACGCGTGTCACGAATTCAGGACGTATTATTGACAACACGGAGGCAAAATATGTATGTAAGTATAATACAGTCCTAAATTATTTTGGTGCATTACAAATGAGATAAGACTTCTTTAGGCGTGTTTTTTCAGAAAAAAATCTATGGTTTCGTGTCAGCAACATGTTACTAAAGAGTGGCCGACACGTTCATGACGCATTGCGCTTACGTCAGACTAGCGACGCGTAGTATAAAGGCCTGTGTACATGTAATATTGATATTGTGCAGCTCATCATACGTTTGATTTATTAATAGGCTTTATAAAAATGCAATAGATATGAATACCACACTAATACTAATAATTTCAATATACAAATTAAGAAAAGTGTGTTTGTACTTATGTACACGCGTTAGAAGTTATACTTCTTTGGCGTAACAAGATAAAAATCTATTATTTATAAACTTATTACACATTAAATAAGAATGTGAAAACTTATTACTTTGTTGGTAACTTTTTTTGAAAAACTAAAATATTGTCTATAGCTATCATCAGGGTGTCGGTTTTTCGTGACGGTGTGCGCGCGCACCGTAAAAATTTACTCTCATCATTTTTCCCTAACGCGCCAAAAGAAGTATAACTTCAAAAATTAAGTAATTCGGACTATAATTCCACTAAAAATTCAAAAGTTATTCCATTATATTGAGTTTTTACTTATGGCTGCCTCAACTTTTTTTAAACGCAATATTTTCTTTATCAACATCTATTCCCTTTTTACGGTAATATATTAGAAAAACCAATTTTCAAATATCCAGTAACATGCAAGATATTTTTAATCAGGTTTAACACGAACGCATTATCCATTAAAACTTCTGGCATAAATTCCGGTCTTAAATATTCCATATAGGTGCCGTTATTAAATCAGCTGCAAAGTAAGTTCAACGTTTGGAAGGTAATATGAATATTAATAGTGTAACAGAGACAAATATACTGTATGCGGTATGAGCAACAGAGAGAGATAAATTATAATTAGGTAAAACTAGATATCTTATTTAGTCCTTAAACACATCACTATATATTATAAAACAAATTCCTCTCCCGCGTATGTCTGTCTGTTCGTGATATACTCAAATTGATTCATGAGGAAGGTTTAAGTATTTGATTTATTAAGGTTTTTTTATTATCAGGGCGGGATAACGTCCGCTGGGTACGCTAGTATTTTTATAATTTCGTTTCTGACACTTGTTAATGGATTTAATGAAATCCATATTATTTGTATCAGTAAAAGCATCAGTATATTCTTTGTAAATATTTAAACTAAAAAATTCAAGAAACCTGTGGCATTGTGTCACGTTGTTCCTCGCATAAATCTCCTATAGGGAAAAGTGTTTTTATTTGGCTGGATCACTCTCACCATGCATGTATTAATAAGCGTGTCATCGTGACTCTCTTTTTCTTTGCTGCGTTCCGGGATTATTTAGTATATATCCAACTGCCGAGAGTATGCTTACTATCAAGAACAGTGCAGTCATTTTGTAATTAAAAAAATATTTTGTGCTCCCTCCCAAGTATGACGTCAGTTCTCCAACAAACAGACTCTGTCAATCGATCAGAGCCCAAGCACTCCACAGTCGAATAACGGCGAATACATGTAATTCAGTTTATAAGAAGTCGTCAGTGACAGCAATAAAACTTGTGAGATGTCGACAAATTGAACTAGTTCGCAACCTCTGTCGTAAATTCGCTGTTACTTCGTAACCAATTTGACACATGTCACTTTACCAACGGCTCTAATCTTGACAAATGAAGCTATACTGTAACACGAACAAATTTGTAGAACCCTATTTCGCTTTTCACAAACTACTTATTAAAGAAATCTTATTTCTGGCTTTGAGTATAAAACAAATTTATTTATGTAAACTTTACAGACGAATAAATAGGGTTACTTGCGATTTTCTCTTTCACCCCTAAACGTATTCCAATTACTTCTCCTCTGGTGAGCACACAGATATAAACATTGTAGCCAACATCAATTCAGTCTCACATTCCAAGTACCATGATCAAACCTAGAAGCGTGGTGGGCTATCTAATACAAGCCAAAGTTGAGCAAACAGTGTATCGTACAAAACTGTTTACATCGTTACCGATTTGTATGAACAAATAAGAAAACAAATTTCCTCATGCGTGTCAGTAATCTAAAAGATTGCTAGATCGAAGTAATTTATGCAAAACTAATCCCACCAGTGCTATATTTGTGCATTATGTACGTAACATCAAAATCCTGCGAAAACGAAAGATGTTTAACCGAAAGAGTACAAATATCTCCCCAGTGACTGATCCCGGGCATCGAGCAAAGATAAACTCAATTATTAACGAGCAGCAGACCTCTAACCGCCGAGGCACTCAACAAGTCCCTCACTCTACATACACATTCCTTAATTTACCTCGCAACCGTGTTTGACTCATGGATGCTTCGGCTGGTACCTGCACCGGATAGCGCGCAGGAAGCACACCGCCGCATGTCACGAGTGCGGTGCTGTGACGGACACAGCGCAGCACACTCTCTCTGAGTGTGCGGCTTGGGACGATCAGAGCCGCGCCCTGACTGCGGCGGTAGGGGACGATCTCTCGCTGCCGGGCGGGGTTTCAGCCATGCTCGACAGCAAGGACGTGTGGACTGTTGTGGCCTCCTTCTGTGAGGAAGATCCGCGAAGTGGCCCTTTCCGCCAAAGGAGAGCAGGTAGGAGGGGGAGGCGGAACGCTCGCCCCCTCCCGCAACCGTGCCGAGCCTAAGGAGATGGGTTGGGGGACCCATTTCCTCATTGCACAGGTGAGGCTGACGAGGGGGACGACTGGTTGTGTACCCAGTAGTCTCTCTATAGTAGGACGAAGCCCGGCGTTCACCCACCAGGTTGCCGCAGGGGCGGTTTCTCAGGAAAACAGCAGGATCGTTCCCTGGCCGCCTCTACCATGCGGCGGACGGTACACCGTGAGGTTTTAGTCCGTGCGAGTCGGACATAACCCACACTCTCCCCCAAGAGGGTGGCGTATATATAAAGGGTTTCCCCACGTCAATAAAAAAAAGGATTAATCTACCCTGTCTTATAGTAAACGAAAGTATGTGGCAATTCAAAGTTGCTTAAGAATGATCTCACTGTAACATGTAATACAATGTAGACTGATTTATGTTGTATCAATATAAAATAGAATAAGGTTTAAAATTAATTAACAGTGAATGTAACTGTTCCTTATAATTCTCTACATAAATTCTACATAAGTATCTTCACCTAAAGCAGTTGAGTCCTTTTCTCTCCAGTTTCTCAAACGATTTTTTTGTTTACGAATGGTTGACGTGCTTCCATGTTATAAAAAAGTGGAATATTTTTTTTCCATACTATCGACGAGTTCAAACCTCGTATTATTACCTTTATTTCATATTCTTTATTATGGTAAAAATAAATCAAAAAGAAATACAGATAATAATATCTGTAAATTAACACAGAACAAATCTTTAAATCCCTTATTATGGTTGAATTGTGGCCACTAGTATAAACGGACATCCAAGTTAAATTCGATATCGTTCTTATCTTTGCAATATCTAAGCTATCTTAGCAAAGTATATTCAACGTAGTCTAGACACGTATCCAGTTACTGATTCTCTTGTAAAACTGTTTACATAGATCTAGAGGTAACTCGAAACTCAAATACCGTGTTATTATTTTCAATACGCTACACTTGTAAGTTATAATATGAAAAAAAATACAAATTTTGTATGAGATTTTGAGATTTATAGTCAACAATTAATCATCATCATTACATAGTACAAAATAAAGTCCCCTACCGCGTCTGTCTGTCTGTCTGTTCGCGATAAACTCAAAAACTACTGAACGGATTTGCATGCGGTTTTCACCATTGGATAAAATGATTCATGATGAACGTTTTGCTATATAGTTTATCAAGGATTTATTTTTAACCAGGGCGGGACAACGTCTGCCGGGCCCGCTAGTTACACTATAAAACAATATAATACAGATTAAAATAAAAATCTTTAATTTATATCCAAGCACTAATAGAGGCATTACTTTAGCAGAGTTCTCGGTGCGGGGCCGACGCACCGTACGGCTGAATTAAAAAAAAACTTTTTCCGTGAAAAACGATTTGCCATTGTTCCATTATTTTAAACAATAGCCAGTGTATTTTCTTTTACGCGACACGGTTATTATTTATAAAAGCGGGTGGGGTCTTTTTCATACGGTCGTGAGGTTTAGAGCTATAATTAGTGATGAATGAGTGCCAATCAATAATACACGAATATAAAGCGAGAGCGGGATGACTACACACCTATGCGTAACTCTACTGCTGTAATTACAATAATTACATAATGTCAGGGCGTTATGCTTGAATCTCAGTTTCAATATAGAATTTCAATATATGTCTTTGGAGACCGTGTCCAAGTGGGTTATTACTAAATAAACTAACGATGAAGCGATTAGTATCATCTAAAAACAACTGCGGAATGTAAGGTAACAAGACGCAGATCTTATTGTAAAATAAAAGTTTAAATATAATATTCAGATATATTCCTATACTTGTAATGCATTAGTGAAAGACCTTAAACGAGTGGCTATTTTGTTATCGATACGTTAGACACAAACAAGCATATCCCAAGGAGAGTTGACGTCTCCTAGACGAGCTAGACATAAAACACTAAGCTGAATTTCTCTTCACAACATTAAGGAAAACTGTTGTTCTGACCTGACTTAGGAGTTTACATATTCTAAGATTTACTCGAGTTCACACTACAGTATAACACAAACCCCGGATTAGAAAGTTTATTTTCCGGAAAACTGATCCAAAGGCTGGCCATCTGCCATAATTGAATCACTATAAATGAAGAGATAATTACACAGGCCGGCATGACAGCGGCGACCGGCGATGGATAGTATGTCTCTCGGTGGTCGCCATTATTTTTGGATTGTACTGTGCTTACCATCAGGCACAGTACAGTCACTTTGCCGAGCTACAATAAATAAAAAAAAAGAATTCTTTAGATTTTCATAATGAAAACCAAAGTTTTCTGTGTTTCTGTTCACAATGCCTCGAATATGTTTTATTCTTCAGTTGAATAAAACACAACCTTCTTTATATTCTGCCACCACGATAATACGACAGCTCTAATAAAATCTTATAAGCTTTTATATAAATCATGTAAATTTATGAACGACAGTCCATATTGCAATGTCGTATGCAAATGGCGTCAGATGTCGCCGACGCCGAGCCATCGGTTCCGCATCGCTCCAGTTATTAAATCTGCTTCTGCATCACAAGATTAATGGTTTGCGAGGACACTGAATAACAATCGAACGCGTGTCACGAATTCAGGACGTATTATTGACAACACGGAGGCAAAATATGTATGTAAGTATAATACAGTCCTAAATTATTTTGGTGCATTAGAAATGAGATAAGACTTCTTTAGGCGTGTTTTTTCAGAAAAAAATCTATGGTTTCGTGTCAGCAACATGTTACTAAAGAGTGGCCGACACGTTCATGACGCATTGCGCTTACGTCAGACTAGCGACGCGTAGTATAAAGGCCTGTGTACATGTAATATTGATATTGTGCAGCTCATCATACGTTTGATTTATTAATAGGCTTTATAAAAATGCAATAGATATGAATACCACACTAATACTAATAATTTCAATATACAAATTAAGAAAAGTGTGTTTGTACTTATGTACACGCGTTAGAAGTTATACTTCTTTGGCGTAACAAGATAAAAATCTATTATTTATAAACTTATTACACATTAAATAAGAATGTGAAAACTTATTACTTTGTTAGTAACTTTTTTTGAAAAACTAAAATGTGGACTATATGTAACATCAGGGTGTCGGTTTTCCCTAACGCGCCAAAAGAAGTATAACTTCAAAAATTAAGTAATTCCGACTATAATTCCACTAAAAATTCAGAAGTTATTCCATTACATTGAGTTTTTACTTATGACTGCCTCAACTTTGAAAAACTAAAATGTGGACTATATGTAACATCAGGGTGTCGGTTTTCCCTAACGCGCCAAAAGAAGTATAACTTCAAAAATTAAGTAATTCCGACTATAATTCCACTAAAAATTCAAAAGTTATTCCATTACATTGAGTTTTTACTTATGACTGCCTCAACTTTTTTTAAACGCAATATTCTCTTTATCATCATCTATTCCCTCTTTACGGTAATGTGTCAGAAAAACCAATTTTCAAATATCCAATAATATGCAAGATATTTTTAATCAGGTTTAACACGAACGCATCATCCATTAAAACTTCTGGCATAAATTCCGGTCTTAAATATTCCATATAGGTGCCGTTATTAAATCAGCTGCAAAGTAAGTTCAACGTTTGCAAGGTAGTATGAATATTAATAGTGTAACAGAGACAAATATACCGTATGCGGTATGAGCAACAGAAAGAGATAAGTTATTATAAGGTAAAACTAGATATCTTATTTAGTCCTTAAACACATCACTATATATTATAAAACAAATTCCTCTGCCACGTATGTCTGTCTGTTCGTGATATACTCAAAAACTTCTGAACAGATTTTCAGGTTTTCACCAGTAGGTAAATTGATTCATATGGAAGGTTTAAGTATATGATTTGTTAAGGTTTTTTTTATTATCAGGGCGGGATAACGTCCGCTGGGTACGCTAGTATTTTTATAATTTCATTTCTGACACTTGTTAATGGATTTAATGAAATCCATATTATTTGAATCAGTAAAAGCATCAGTATATTCTTTGTAAATATTTAAACTAAAAAATTCAAGAAACCTGTGGCATTGTGTCACGTTGTTCCTCGTATAAATCTCCTATAGAGAAAAGTGTTCGTATTTGGCTGGATCACTCTCACCATGCATGTATTAATAAGCCTATCATCGTGACTCTCTTTTTCTTTGCTGCGTTTCGGGATTAGTATATATCCAACTGCCGAGAGTATGCTTACTATCAAGAACAGTGCAGTCATTTTGTAATTAAAAAAATATTTTGTGCTCCCTCCCAAGTATGACGTCAGTTCTCCAACAAACAGACTCTGTCAATCGATCAGAGCCCAAGCACTACAAAGTCGAATAACGGCGAATACATGTAATTCAGTTTATAAGAAGTCGTCAGTGACAGCAATAAAACTTGTGAGATGTCGACAAATTGAACTAGTTCGCAACCTCTGTCGTAAATTCGCTGTTACTTCGTAACCAATTTGACACATGTCACTTTACCAACGGCTCTAATCTTGACAAATGAAGCTATACTGTAACACGAACAAATTTGTAGAACCCTATTTCGCTTTTCACAAACTACTTATTAAAGAAATCTTATTTCTGGCTTTGAGTATAAAACAAATTTATTTATGTAAACTTTACAGACGAATAAATAGGGTTACTTGCGATTTTCTCTTTCACTCCTAAACGTATTCCAATTACTTCTCCTCTGGTGAGCACACATATATAAACACTGTAGCCAACATCAATTCAGTCTCACATTCCAAGTACCATGATCAAACCTAGAAGCGTGGTGGGCTATCTAATACAAGCCAAAGTTGAGCAAACAGTGTATCGTACAAAACTGTTTACATCGTTACCGATTTGTATGAACAAATAAGAAAACAAATTTCCTCATGCGTGTCAGTAATCTAAAAGATTGCTAGATCGAAGTAATTTATGCAAAACTAATCCCACCAGTGCTATATTTGTGCATTATGTACGTAACATCAAAATCCTGCGAAAACGAAAGATGTTTAACCGAAAGAGTACAAATATCTCCCCAGTGACTGATCCCGGGCATCGAGCAAAGATAAACTCAATTATTAACGAGCAGCAGACCTCTAACCGCCGAGGCACTCAACAAGTCCCTCACTCTACATACACATTCCTTAATTTACCTCGCAACCGTGTTTGACTCATCTGTAACGTTAGCCTTTGGGAATGCTTTTAATATTTAATGTACTCGTTAAAACCTCGGGCCAGACCCGTATTCTGGTGTCTCTTCGGGGTACCGTTTTGCATTCATAATAACTTACTGGACTCTTATTACACAAGTCACTCATATGAAAAAGAACATAGTAACATTTTAGAAGAAATGTTTCGCTTCTGTGTTTCCTGATTATGAATCGGTCTGTGCCTAGTCAATTAGCGATATAGCGATTTCCAGTGTGATACTTTATAATTTAATAATACGGTGAGAAACATTACAAACAATAACATAATATAGAACACGAACCAGCACATGAATCCTTTCAAGCCAGTTCTAAAATGTAATGTACAAATCGGTTGACCTCGATTAAGACAGCAGTCTTGTTTAAAGATGGATACAGATAGTTATAAGCCAACAGAAGTAATATAAGGTGGCGTTTAAGTATATCTGTATTCCTTTTACAAAAGATCTTGATCCAAAATAAAATTTTCAGTATTATTCCTGATATTCCTTATAATAATTATTCCTCTCTGCCTTCCAGCTTGGTTAATAGTTATTTATTCTTGATAAAGAGTAACAAGACATATTTATGAAATTAATGTTGTTACGACTTTAATTTGTAGTGAAAGAAATGTACGCTACGGTTTTTTAGCGAAAGTAAGCGAAGCTATGAATTTGTAGCGAAAGTAGTGCACGCTACGAATTTGTAGCGAAAGTAATCGACGCTACGAAACTGTAGCCATGAATGTAGATACAGTTACGGTCGCTACACCAAGATAATTCATTCGAGACTTAGTTTTGTGGGTTCCAACCTTTGGATATTCCAACTCCGATACTGTGTTGTTTTCACGGAAAATTAAATATTGCTTGAGTTTACAAGGAGACCCATTTAAAGTTGAAACCCCTGTTTAAAGAATGACTTTACTATGAATTATAATAACTTTCAAGCTTAAACCTCTTTTGTTTGTTTCCAGTGATTCTCTATCTGTGATTGTAAACGACATATCTAAATCCTCAATATAAAGTATCGTTAGACAAATTCAGACTAAGTTGATTTGTTCTGTTCTTGTTAACACATTTCGTAACCATAAAATATGTAAAAGCAAGCACAACACATTATATGAGTTAATTTGTTTTTTTTTAAACATAATTATACATAGTATACAGAATGATTGCGATACCACTTAGTAATAATACATTTGAAAGGGATATTTTTAAGATTTCTAATAAAACTTAACAATGGAAAGCAAATAAAATTGTAACTTCTTAGTATCTTCGTAAGTGGAACGACATAAAAACAAGACTCATCGTAAAAGAAAGTTATAACTTTGAAATTAATATTACGCTTATCCTAAATAAATACAACGGGAGGCCATAAATTATTCGTAGTTGATCGATTGTCTGCCGGGACACTGTAATGCATAAAGGAAAGAATTATCACTGTAAAAACTTTATACTGTTATCTTTAAATACCTTTTTCCGTAAAAAAACCTAAAATATAGTACAACTATTTATTATATATTAATCTGCAATCAAAATCAAATCAAAAATACTTTATTCAATTTTGTTCTTGAGAAGGTGTTTATGAATGTCAAAACACCACCTGTTAGGAACACACCCCAGTCATCCAGAAGAACCGGCAAGAAACTCGATCGTGTTTATCTTTTTAACAGATATAATATATTTAAAATACATTAAAGTTACAATCGTTTTTAGTGGACGCACCGATAGAGATGTTAATTACAGACTTCACCATCGTTCACATACCACCTATAATGCTGGAAACACACACAAAATTGTAAATTTAACATAAATTACTTAGAACAAGTAAAAAAGGTTATAAAAAATATGTAGTGTAGTACAAAATAACTGGAACAAAATGAAAACGCAAAATTAATTCCATTGAAACAAGTAATTTCCATGAGACAGTAAACAAAAAAATAACGGTCTTGAACAAAATTACTCTCAAAAGAATGCACCAGAACGTCCTTGACCATAGTTAAGCAGATACTTAGTCTTAACCTACCAGTATCTTAATCACTATAATTCCCTGGTGTATCCTCCATATTTTTTTTTAATAATAATAATATTTATTAAAAACAAAGCAAATGACAAAGATAGTTACTTAATCTATGACACTGAATTTAATTGAATAACCTATGTATTAAGTACACTAGTTTATCATCGTACCAATAATAATTATCGTTGACATCTGTACTAGTGTTCAACTGTATCACAGATGTCATGTATGTGTAGAGAATGTATTCAAGGTCCAATACTAATGAGATATCCCATTTAATATATAAAAGAAACAATTTTCCAAATCAGTTTACAAATGACGAAGTTCTGAGGTAACAAACATTAAAAGAATATAACCAAATTGAAAAAGTTGGTTAAACAATATATATTTATATATATGAAATATTGACAACCCTATGTATGTACCGCAAAGTTGATGAGAAAAGTTCGTGTTAATGGGTCCATGACAGCCACTGTTTAAACGCAAAGCTCATTTCGGTCTTGTTTCTGTAGTATTTTTTCATCAAGCGACCAGACGGTTTCATATGAAAAGTTAGTTCAAAAGAAACTGTGGGTGTTTTTCATTTAACTATTTAATTTAATTTTACTTCTTCTAAAATTAGTTACCTTTTATGCGAGCTTTAATAAAATATGGCAACTTGTGTGTAATAGAATTTATGTAAGCAGCCGAGTATAGTCACTGATTAAATTAAATACAGGTCAAAGGCTTTAGAACTAGCAGGGTTCGAATATAGAAGGGTTTATTTTTTTTTTAATAGAAACTGTCAAAGGACGTTCACTGTTACTGTTGTAACGTATTTTATCTTACGTACTTACATTTTTTTGCAAAAACTTGCAAAACAAGGTATATTTTTGCTTTAATTTTTTCTATGTATTCTCATGTGTATATAAAATGTATTGTAAAGATAATCAGCAACGCAGAAAAAGTCGCGGGTATCAGCTAATGCGAAATGAAACCGCAATAGAACACAGGTGACAATCATAAATCGATCTGTTGAACAATTACACAATAAATTACGAAGTCCAACGCTGAACATTTTTCTGTGATCGTAAATAACGAATCATTTAACCGCAGAACACACCGACGATCTGACCCTATCCATTAAACTTGACGCGATGTCTGAAATATTTATTCTTATAAAATACATTTATGCAGAGTAACCAGGCACCAGGCACGTATCCAAACTTTTGGTTCGGGGGGAGGGGACAAACGTTGAAACAACCATGTGAACTCTGTAAAAAATCACGTTTATTCTATGTAACGTCAGTTTTCATGGGGAGGATAAATCCCAACTATCCCCCCTCTGTATACGTGCCTGAGCGTAACACTTCATTTCCTTTGGAAACTTATCTTGTAGCGATATGTATTTTTTTTGTTTTTAATTTATTTCACAAAACCGGTTACAAAAGAGTTTGATTCTGTTGACACTGATACGATAAAGTTGTTACTAATGCAACCTACTAGATGTGAAACGAACGTGCACAATATACGAGAGCTCAAACATTTAAACGAAGTTTAAATATTCAGAGAAAATATATAAAATGAAGTTAAAAAAAATTAAGTACATATTTTTTCCAATTGAGATTTTATTGAGGCTAAAGAACAATGAAAAATATCAAATTTAGATTGTATATTATTGTATTTGTGGCACATTCGGTAGAGGGGAAATTGAAATTAATATTCAATATGATTTGTTACTTTATGTGGATTCTGTAAACTATCTGCAATTAAACCACAGCATGGCGGAAACATACCATGTGCGCTATTGGCTTTACAGCCTTACGGTTTTTTTTTTCGAACTGACTACGCTATTGAGCAAGCAAGGTCTTAACAGCTTCACCGGACTACTAAGGCGAGCGCTTAAGGCACTCAGCCGATTTTATTTTGACAACTAGCTCAAGGGTGCGCGGCACACCTCGGCTTTGGTTGTTGCCTGATACATGCAATTCGCGACCTATGTAAGCTAACCTAAGCTAAGCTAACTATTCATACATATATGAGTTGTTGAAACATATATGTGTACCAAGCATACATAACTCAACAATATATTTATTAATATATTTCGTATCGGATAATATTCTAAACTATTTCAGTTTGATTAGGGAAAAAAGATAAAACCCTTCCACTTGCATGTGTAAGCGTGTATGCGTGCACGTGTGTGGAGGTGACATGAGTAATGTTGTCGCAGTGATGTAAGATTTTGTGTCCCTGTATCGCGCGAGCAGCGTACTCAAGGGCTCCACGCCGAGGGAACGGACCTAGGCTTGAGCAGTTGCCGAGGGAGGCCTAGTCTGGTGTGCGGGAGCGAAATTTATCCCTAGACCACGGCGGCGTGATCTGTGGTTACGCGGGCGTGGGCGTGAGCACGCTCTGTTTGGAGAGACAGGCTGGTACTGATCGTTCACTGCCGTTATTTCATCGGGAGGGTCGGTAAATCAGCCTTACGGAATGATTGAAAAATGTTATGTTATATATAGTCATCATTTCATACTTTTTCGCCTCAAGTACAAAATAGTCTTTTATGTTTAACATTATTTAGACGTTATTATTAAATCACTAACAATTTCTATTGCTACTAGCGGCCTCGGGAACGTTGTCATGCCTCGATTTAAATAAAAATCGGATATGCCAACCGGAACGCCATCTACTGCGTTTGATTCTAAACCATTCATAAATCCACCTGAACACACAAAACATTTCATGAAAATCTGTCCAGCCGTTTAGGTTAAGTGTTTTTATAAAACCACGATACAGGTGAAACCTTTAGGATCGTAGGCATTTAACTGAAAATTTCCGAAAAATTATTCTATATAGGATATTAAAATTTCGTTTTAATATTAACGTAATAATTGGAAAATGGGAATGATAATAGGAAATCAATATTAGACGAGATATCCAATTATAAGTTTTAAATTGGATCTGCGTATTAGAGTACGGAATACATAGTAAATGCAATCATTCAGATGATAGATGCATTTTAAAACTGAGCACAATATTTATTTAAATCATTGAATCATTTTGAATTCAGGCATCCATATTGGCATTGAATAGTCTGCCGAGCGCGCCTTTCGCTTTACCCCTACCCCGCGGTCACACGCCGGCTGTAATGCGACATGCGATAGACGCACGAAAAACTTTGGGACGATGGAAAAATACCTTTCATTTTAAAAATCCCGTTGAAGATACGGGCAATAATAATGAATGGTCGCAATCTGTCTCAATGCGTTTTCTCTTGTTGCGTAAATAAAAGCTCGTTTTACCGAAAGATGGAGAGGCCAATAATTAATTACATCTCAGGAGCGTTCTGATTAATTTATTCCGACAGGCAGCGTTATGAGATATTTAAGTGAAATCTTTTCTCTAATCTTGTAATTGGGATAAGTAGGTTGAAACAAAGTTATTCTTAGTGATTATTCACGAATTTGCTAATTATTAAATACAACGTAGTCTTTGTAAAATCCGTTTCTGAAGAGTCACGGCGAATAGGTTATAATGTCTATAATATGATACAAGTGTTATTTTGCGTGTTATTTAGGATAGTATATTGAGGATAAAAAAAACTTTGATAAATTGAATCTTCATTGTTAAAACATGAACCAAGAAAGTCGAGATTAATATAACTGATATGTAAAGGTCTTACACGGTATTAACATCCAAAAGTTATATATTTATAGAGCATTTTCAAGACATACTTTTATTTTACCTATATATAAATAGGCAGAGACAAAACAGTTAAGTAACTCTTCCTACTCAGTTTTTCAACCGATTACCTTTATTCGTTTTTGTTTAGTAGATAATACTACTTAGTAGATAATACTTAATAGATAATACCGAACTTTAATGTTATAAAAAAATTGGCAATAGTTAGTGTTTCCCATAAGTTTATTTATCTTAAAAAATCAAAGAATATGGTTGAATTTCAATCACTAGTTCTTCTAAGACGTTAAAAGCATTTTTTCAAAGCTATTTCACACATGAACAGTTAATATTTAAAATTTTATTATAATAATACTATCAATACATATAATAAAAAATGTCTGTACGTAATATCATAATAATTATTTTTTTACTGATTGGGTACGAACGTATGCACGCTACTGATAACAAAAATGCAATTTTTAAAATTATGTCGGTATATCTGTCTGTCTGTTTCTTCCGGGTAATCTCCGTAACGGCTAGACCGATTTTGACCAAAATTTCACTGGCAAATAGTTGAATTTACAGCGGGTTACTTAGGCTACTCTAAATTAGACTAGCTATTAACCGTGGCTTCGTCCGTAATGCTATCTCCAAAATGGTTGGACCGATTTTCAAGGAACTTTCACTGGCAGATAGCTAACATTATAAAAAGTAATTCAAGCAATTTTAGTTTATACTGGCTGTTGACCGTGGCTTCGCCCATAGTGCTATCACAAAAAAAGTTTTACTGATTTTCACGGGACTTTCACTGGTAGATAGCGAATCTTATAAGAAGTAATTAAGATTATTCCATTTTAGACTAGCTGTTTAGACTAGATTAGACTAGATTAACTGTTAGACTAGATTTCAACTCATTATTAATTTTCAATAAGAGAAATAAATATCAGCTTATTGTTTACAATTCTGTAATTGTAAATGGTATCACAATTTTATAATACTTTAATACAATTTAAAAAAACGCGTGCTGAGCTGTGGGTATAGCTAGTATATAATATATTCTGTAACATTTCCAAAAAGTTGAAAATTCTTTGAGTTTAAGATTAAGCGTTTCTATACACTTCTTCTTTTACAAGTAATAGTTTAAAAGTACCTAATCTTTTTTTGTCTCCTCTTAAGGCAACTTACAAAAACAGTCTCTAAGAAATATCAATTACACAGTTACGCCAGCTGTGACACCAAAAACAAAGCAATATTCACTAAACTCTAATAGAAAGGACCTTGTTGAAAAAGAACCGACGAGACAAGGATTCTCGGGACAAAGTTTCAGTAAAATGTTCAACCGCCGACGTAAAGTTCTTCGTTTCACAGATAAAGTTCTTGTTAAGGAATGCAATTTTACACAAAGTAAAATAAAACACTTGTCTTTGTATTTGACATTGATATTTTTATAAACACAATATAATTTTAAATCCTAGAAAACACTATGTAATAAGTATTTGAACTTGCATTATTAGAATTCAACTCGCTCGCAAGTGCAACTATGAAAATACTATATAACTAGAGATGCATTGATCATAAGAGGTAGCTCTGCTTGCATAGAACTTGTGTCTAGAGTACACCGACTTTATTCGATGTTCAATTTATATTTTTGTTCTATATTTAAAATGTTTGCTTTATATATCTGCTAAACTACGTAAATACATAAATAATATTTTAAAATAAAATAAAGCTCCAGTAAAATTATATAGCTGAAGAAAGTGCGCAAATTATTAAATGTTTTGAGAATTACGAACCAGTTTCTGGAGGCATTTATTTTTTTACAATATCACATTAAGATAAATAAACATAAGGACATTATTTGAAACCTCTTTAAGCCTGTTTCATTCCAAATCAAACATGGCGTATATTATCACTACATATTATAAAACTAAGTCCTTCGCCGCAACTGTATGTTTTATCTGCTATTCATGATAAACTCAAACACTACTGAACAGATTTTCTTGCGGTTTTTATTAATAGGTAGATTAATTCACGGGAAAGGTATATTATTTGTTAAGATTTTTTGTAAATGACGTGATATAAAAATAATTGTAGGAAACATCGGAAGAAGTCAAGCCAGCTGGGAGCTTTCTTCGAAAACGCTGCCAAATCCCTTTGAGATACAAGAAAACAATTAAGATAATAAACGACGCAGACGAAGTTGCGGGTATCAGCTACATATAACTAAACAGCTTACATACATAGGTAATCTATCTATATCTATACTATAATAAAACTGAAACAAGGTCAAATCTGAACATTAAATATTTTTTGAAAATTATAATCGGGGTAGACTTTGTTATCGATACAGATGCCAAAAATTACCCTTTTAAAATTTTTGTCTGTCTGTCTGTCTGTCCCTGTCGACGAAACTTAGCACAGTGATAACTAATATTACACGATTCCATCTAGGATACTTTTTGTCTCATAAAACGCAAGGAATTCACCAGGAGAACGGACGAAAGTAAAAAAATTGTAGTTAATGAAATTCGGTTTTGGTAAATTTTCTTTGTCCTATAATAGCAAATAGATTAGCTAATATTTTAAGCTATATTTCTGTATGCTACTTTCAAAAAAAATCAATAAAAGTGATCGCTGGGACCACATAATGCCCAGTACGTTATAACTGAGCTACGGGTACATGACATTTCTATGCGTAATTATCAACCATGTATGAACAATATGTGTATACGAAACTGTCACTTATATGTTGTTACATTTATTTTATTGTATAAAAAAATGTTTGCTAAACAAAGGTGACAATATTTTTTCCTAAAACATAAACTTAGATAATAGTTACATTGCATTGTAGAGGATTAATCTCAATTAGAGTTCTATCAGTACGTGTGTTGTTTCGCTATTAGATAAAATTAGTGGTTTAAATATTGTTGAGTCTTGAAGTACTTAGGTTCAGGTTTGTGAATCTACGATTAAAATAATCAGTTGAGGTGTTTGCAGTTACCATACTATGTTGTATTTATACTAATATTATAAAGAGAGGTAAAGCATTGTTTTCGGGGATTCTTGGGAATGCTTGGTACTACTGATCCGATTTTAAAAATTCTTTCACTGTTTGAAAGGTATATTATCCCAAGTTCAGTATCTCAGTGAAAAAGGTGGTTTATATGTCAAAAGTAAAATAAATTTGACAAAATTAAGATTGAATGCAGATTTCACGTATACTTTACAAATTCTTATAAAACAAACAACTAAAATAAAATGGAAATTTAATGTAGATAAAGTTTAATTTTTACAGTATGTTAAGCGATGAAGTTACAGTGGGTACTGGGAAGACATTTATCGGCAATATATGTAGGTTAATTTTTATTTTCATTGGACATTTTAGGTAATGCTGCGAACAGGTTCTAGGCTTATTTTAAAAGATTTCTCACATACCAACTGGGTATATGTTTTAGTGAGTCCCTGGATAGTTTGGATTCACAATTGGAAGTGCTAAATGTCGCTGCAATCGGGTTTTAGGTTTTTTAAGATTATTTGCGTTTAAATATACAATTGAAACCGGTAATAACCGATTTGGTGCAGACGAAGTTGCACGGTACAGCTAGTACTATAAAAAGAATGTAGAACCTTAATTTCTACAAATTTATCAAAAAGTAATTGCGGGCGATATGAGATATATAATCTTCGTCACTTACATGACTCATGCAATGTCTGAAACCGGGCTAACTGTTCTCGTATTCGAAATGGTGATTTTACTACACCTACGTCGTCACTTCATAGACTCCAAGGACAACCTCTGTTTTAAGTATACTTATGTGTGATTTTTTACAAAACGTAGTGCGTGAGTAGTGCCCTATGGTAAGCAAGTTCCACTGCGCGTCGTAGTCGTCCATGAAAACTCGCACCGTGGGAACACTCGTTTAATTCGAGTATAATGTGTTAGTGATGTCGTGTGACCTCCGCACGTGAACTGTGAATAAGGTGAAACGGACTCGACCTTGCGGTGATTACTCGTCGTCGACGTGCTCCGGCTACATCACCTTTCATTTTATATCGAATTACACGTTTTGGCTGCGATTACACACGTACAGACGCACAAGCCGGTTTTATTTGGTTTTTTATTAGAAATATCTTCAATAACTCGGCTGCAATACTCAACTGAATAAATATAGTTCTTCTTCTATGCAAATAACATGTGAACTATAAGATTAAATATAAAAACTGTAAAAATGTCACCTGCGTTATCTGGACGTTTGTTTATTCATCAACAAATCTAAGTCAATGAAGACTTATTAAGTCAATTTACTTATCTACTTTTCTCTCGTACTTAAGTCGAACCGTCATTTAAATTACAACAACTTTTGATAGAGTGGAACGATTTTAATAAAACAAAGACTAAATATTACTCGAAGATATGCTTTATGATTTTATTGGTGAGGTTTTATCGTCAACGCAGTACTTCAGCAGTGATGCGTGTACAAACAAACAAACAGACTGACGGATATTTCTAAAAATGATTAAAATGTATTTTATTACTTACTAGAGGAACCGGCGGACGTTGTCGCGTCCTGACAATAAAAAAACCTTGACAAGTTATAAACCTTACTCATGAATCACCTTATCTATTGGTGGAACCTGCATGAAAATTAGTTCAGTAGTTTTTGAGATTATCGCGAACAGACAGACGTGGCAGAGGACTCTGTTTTATAATATGTAGTGATTCCTAGAAACCGGTTTTTTTTTTTCACAAAAATCTAATAGTGCAGACATGTTAGACTTATTATTTACAGAATTTTAACAAAAGTGCGTCAGTAGATAATAATCGGCCTTTTTTTGATATACTTTTCTATGTTTTTGAAGTATCAGTATTTGGCAAATAGCCTTAAACTCACGTGATGCAAAACAGAATTGAAGTTATGGTTAAAACGTAAAAATATATCCACATAACAAAGATCAAAATGTATATATGGGCGCGCGACCATACAGCCATCTGGTGTCAATGTAAGTAAGTAACAAATTAAATTAAAGCTTTATTATCTGTAGTGTCTTCTATCCGCTAATATAAAACTTAAATAACACGGGAAATATTATCAGCAACTCTTTGTTATAAAGTAAATAAATATAGAAAAGTATGAACAGATTACTATGATAAGTAACTGATTAAATTAATTACATTCAATAAAAGTTTTGGTTATGTTTAATTGTAATCTAATATTGTTTTAAGAATTTTAAAATAGAAATATGATTTATTTATTGCCACAAATGTGTAAAATGCGATATTTCCGGTGGATTTTTTATTATAATTATTTCTAGATAAGCTAATTATGATATATTTCAGCTTTTAATAAAGATTTTAAAAAATTGCAATATTGTTATTTATTTTATACTGTTTTGTAAACGGTTGATATTAATTATGTTTGTAATAAAGAAAATATGTTATTATTGAAAAAATAAGATATGGCGGAGCCGGTGTGAGTTACAAACGGGCGATAAGTAAGATTGTAATTCTGACTAGTACTGTCGTTTTTGTGATGGATCCTGGTGAGAGTTATCTGGAGCACGCTACCACGCCGACATATACAAACAGAGCAATAACCTAAGAATACCGTGCGACTCGAAGCGTAGACACGCACTATAGCAATAAAATAAAAATACTACATGTAAAATATAGAACTAATAGCGAATGTAAATATACACGAGAGCGTGCCAAAAGCAAATTAAAACGAATGGCTCTGTGTCAGGATAATATTAGAAACATAACTCTGGAAGGAGGGTCCTGCGGGGACCCTGATACGGGCATATTACTTGAGTATCTACACGAACGAACGGTGGCCTCCCACACAGATGTACATGGCATGTACACTGCCGTCGAAAGAGAACTACAATATGTAATACATATATATTTTTACTTTTTCATAGCTGCATGCCGATTTTGATTCCTTTTCGGATCTCTCTAAATTAATTTAGTTAAGATATTAGCACCGCTCTAAAAAACAGTTATCTAAAAAAGCTAAATATCTTCTTTTTTTGTATACTTTTGAGGTGAAAACTTCTTAAGGCGCGTTAAGCGGTATTTTTTAGCAGGAGATAAGTTTCTGATTTCGCGTAATGTCATGCTAGTAAGTATGACCGATCGTATTGCACTTGCGCGGCTTGCGTCAACTAGCGATGCGTAGTTCAAAATCAAAATACTCTTTATTCAATTTAGACCCTGAGAAGGCACTTATGAACGTCAAAGCTACCACCGGTTCGGAAAACAACCCAGTCATCGAGAAGAACCGGCAAGAAACTCGATCTGGTTTATCTTTTTATAATACATAACATATATTTTTTTTTTACAACATAATACACAGACACATAAAGCTACATTCGTTTTTAGTGGCTGCACAGAGAGAGGCGTCACTTCCAGACGTCGCTATCGTTCACATATAGATCCACTCTGTAATAACCTTTATGTATTAAGACCCGCTTGACATAACATTTGAACCTACTATTTGAAAAACGAAGTCCCTCGAAAGGGATCAAGACCTTTCTAAAATAAACAAGATGTTTTTTACTCTACTATGGATAGAGCGAATAAAAAAATCATGTCACATACCTATACACTAATCATCGATTCGTCGACGGTGTGGAAAAAAAACTATCTTCGAATAATAACTCTGCCCTCTCAATATATTCTTGAGAATTTGATGTACGTCCGGAAAAACTTAGATAATCTGGATTTAGTAAAAGACCGACATAATGTAAATACCAGAAACCATAACAAACTGGTCACTCCATGTTTCAGGCTTACTAAGACCAGTAACAGTTTTTTAGGTAATAGTGTTAGATTTTATAGTGGATATCTTCGTAAGAAATAAATATAGTTTTAGAACAAATATAAGGATGTTGTTTGTATTTACTTACTGTATATATTATTACTTACCGAATCGTATGGATCACTAAATGAAAAAAACGCCGACACTGTGAATATTTTCCATCACGTCAAGTATAAGGTTTGTAAAGTAATGTATTTCTATATTATATTTTATAGCGAAATGGTTCGAAACGCGTCGTCACAGTTTACGTACCGAACTAAACTATGATCGAAGAGCGCTGCCGTCGCTCGCTCGCCCCCATAAAATTGCGAGTATTTTCAGCTGCTGAAACGCCTTTGCTTATAATTGAATGATAAAAAGTAAATAAAAAACATTTGAATTTAAATACTTGCTAATAATAATGAAAAGGTTAATAAACTACTCTATCTACATTCATGTATTTCAAAACGAACTGCTATCCGCAACTTTGTCTGCGTTATTTATTATATTGAAAATATATTTTATGAAGGTACAGAGACAAAAATCTTTAAAAAAATGAAAGCAGAAATACTTATATTTCTTACAATAAATTGCTTACAATATTTATTTGTAAACTATTTTATCCGCTTAATTACCGTCTCCTGTGCCAGCGCATCACACAGCTTGCATCATTTCACACATCGCTGCACGCGTTTTGCCTAAAATCATATTCTCATAACATAAATACGGATATCGTGATGTTTTGTTAACCAAGTGTGAAAGAAGACGTACAAGTGAAATGTTTGATCATCATCTATTAAGTAGTTTATTCATGATAAGAAGATACACATATGTATAAATAATTATTTGTTTATATTCTAAACTAATTTATTAATTATAAAATGCGTTTTATGCCTTCCCAAAAAATACAAAGATAAAGAAAAACAAACGCTTCTTCTGTCTCACTAGCAGTCGGTTATCAGCGACCGTGACGCGTGACTGCGACTTTCAACTACGCGACCATGGTTGGCGCTAGCTTTCCGATATCAGCGACGGCGACCGAACGACATTGCCACTCAGTTTTTATGGGTGAGTTGTGTTATTCGGTATATGTGAAATTATTCAACAGTTATTCGATGATGAATAAGGTGATGATATCCTTATTATCTATACATCCGGAAAAAAGGATGAAGATTGACTACATTTTCATATCACGAGAAGAAGAGGGATGCTTTCAAATACTCATGAAACGACATTTAAATTATAAAGAAGAAAAGTTCAGAAAATATTTTGAAAATGTCGCCATTATCATGTGCTTTTTTTTGCGTCGTGCGACGGGTTACGGTCGCCATGTGATCCCTAGCCACGCCCACCGGTCACGCGACGCTGTCTCCGTGCTTATTTTGTACGCCATATAAATCCATAGTAAGCAATGGGTCGCGCGACCTGGACGCAGTCACTGGTCGCGGTCACGCGTTGCTCTCTCTAAGAACCGAATATTACCTTAATACAAAAATACTCCAATACTCAGCGCTTTAGCAGCTGAAAGGTAAATACGTACCCTCGTGTTGCTAAACCTCATTGATTTTCAAACAGCTTTTATCTTCAAATCTCGATGAGGATCTTAAAAACTCAATGCAATGCCATTGTATAGAGGTCATGGTGGTTTATGTAATACTATAAATTAACAAAACCTTATGTAAAATATACTGCAATTGGTTGGACTTAACAGAATCCTAAATTTAAAAATTGAAAACTGTTTATATATAATTTTAACTTAAATAAAAATATGTCACATACATTGTTTTGTTGCACTACACTAATTTCTTAACTGCTTCAACGCAGTAATCTATTTTACTAGTAAAAGATGAACGTCAAATTGTATACCTACAACAACTTCTGATTATCTTTTAGACATTTAAAGTGGTGCGTTGGTTTGTAGTGTTAGCTCCGTAAACGTCGTTGATGTTTCGTGCCGCTTGTGCCGCGTTGCTGCCACGACGGTACTCATATTCCATAATTAGTCGAATTTTTAACGTATGACAAAAAATATTAAAATGCGATGAAAATGTAACACTAATCAATAAACAAATGACTACTTTTGGAAAAAGAATTCCATGTTTTTAATTTGAAATTAGAATTCTTAGCCAAACAAAAATTATTTTGATTTGAAATGGCCAGTACTGCAGAACGGCAATTTCATAGGTAAAGACCTATTATATAATAGACAATATTAAAACAGTAAAACATTCAAAATATTCAACATCAACGACGTTTACGGAGCTAACACTACAAACCAACGCACCACCTGTTATTGGTTTGCTCGCTTCCGTTCTGGGAATTTCGACCTGAAACATGAACCTCGCGGTCGTCCGAAGACTTTGGCCGACAATGACGAATGAAAGGCGACTGTGGAAGCTGATGATACGGCTACGGCTGAAGATCCGATTTTAAAAATTATTTCATTGTTAGTAAGGTATATTTCAATTACATCAAAAGTTCAGAAACTCAGTATAAAAGGTGGTTTATAAGTCAAAAGTAAAATAAATTTAACAAAATTAACATTGAATGCAGATTTCACCTATACTTTACAAACTCTTATAAAACAAACAACTAAAACAAAATGAAAATTTAATGTAGATAAAGTTTAACAGCATGTTAAGTGCTGAAGTTACAAGGGGTACTGGGAAGACATTTATCGGCAATATATGTAAGTTAGTTTTGATCTTCATTGGACATGTTAGGTAATGCTGCGAATAGGTTCTAGGCTTATTTTTAAATATTTCTCACATACCAACTGGGTATATGTTTGAGTGAGTCTCTGGATAGTTTGGATTCACAATTGGAAGTGCTAAATGTCGCTTCAATCGGGTTTTAGGTTTTTTAAGATTATTTGCGTTTAAATATACAATTGAAACCGGTAATAACCGATTTGGTGCAGACGAAGTTGCAC